>CAUYRH010152762.1:0-21991 GCA_963574655.1 Perodicticus potto
ATTAATAAACTGTGGTACATGTATACCATGGAATACTATGCAACCTTAAAGAAAGATGGAGACTTTACCTCTTTCATGTTTACATGGATGGAGCTGGAACATATTCTTCTTAGCAAAGTATCTCAAGAATGGAAGAAAAAGAATCCAATGTACTCAGCCCTACTATGAAGCTAATTTAAAGGTTTCATATGAAGGCTATAACCCAACTATAGCACAAGAATATGGGTAAAGGGGCCATGGAGGGGAAGGGATGGACAAAGTTGGGGTTGAGGGACGTTAGTTGATGCACACCTATGGTGCATCTTAGAAGGGTACAAGCAAAACTTACTAAATGCAGAATACAAATGTCTTCATACAATAACTAAGAAAATGTCATGAAGGCTATGTTAAACAGTTTGATGAAAACATTTCAGATTGTATATGAAGCCAGCACATTGAGCCCCTTGATTGCACTAATGTACGAAGCTATGATTATTAAAAAAAAAAAAAAAAGCAAGAAAACAAGCAATAAGTAAGGAAAAAAAAAAGATTTATAAATCTCAAAAAAAAAAAAAAAAAATTTGGGCTTAACCTGCACCCTTCTAACATGCACCCTAGGTGTAGAGTATAAGGGTTTGAACACAGTAACTAAGAAAATGCCATGAAGGTTATGTTAACCAGTTCGGTGAAAATATTTCAGACTGTATATGGAACCATCTCATTGTACCCCATGACTGCATTATTGTACACAGGTATGATTTAATAAAAAAATAAATAAAATAAAAATGTAAACTTACTGCTTCCACCCCAGACCTACTGAATCAGAATCTCTGGAAGTAAGACCCAGTGATTTGTGTTTTAAATGCCCTCCAGGAAATTCTGGTGCATTTAAGGATACATTTAATGGAAATGGGACCTTAACCTACATTTTCCCCCCAAAGTATTCCATTTTATGCCTCTGCTTGTCAGTGCCAACCCAGTGCAGGTGTCCTCTTATGCCCTAGATTTTCTACCTATAAAATGAGAAGTAGAATAATTCATTGTAGCTTCTCATATTTAAAATGATGAAGACTAAAATTCGAGTTCATTGAGGAGAGTGTGTATTCAAGAGGCAGACAGACTCGGTTTGACATTTACCTCTTAACCTGTGAGAGGTTTCTCTTTTTACCTCTGTTTCTTTACCTGAAAAGGGAAGGATTCATCCTTATCATCAGAGTGTTTTGAAGCTCAAAGAAAATAATGGAGGTGAATAATCTTAAACACCAGTAAGTCATAATAGAATTCAGTCAGGAAATCAGATTCCATTATGTAGACAATCAATTTGTCTTTACTGCTGCTGGTAGATACTCAAAGTCCAGAGAATGAGTGGTTGTACAATGTCCAGGAAATAGATAACCTTGCTACTTACCAGAGAATAGTTACATACACTACTTCTCAAAGCATAGATGCCATGGTGTCACCTAGTCATTATACATTGATTCTAAGTCTCTGCCATATCTGCCCAATTGTTCAACCCCAGACTGAAATGTTATGCCAGTTCTAAGTTATGGTCCCTGCCTAAACCATATCTTCTTCCAAGATAAAATTTTCCTGAAGCTTTAGGCTGCCATATTTTGCACTAAATGACCTCATCCTGACTAAATCTGTCCCAAAGGTGACCAATCTTTAAGCTGGCCTGGAACATATAAATTGTTTGTCTTAACACACACACAAAAAAATATACCTGGGCTGATCAGACTCTCTGGCTCTCATATTTGAACTAGGACACATGAAAGAAAAACAACAACAACAACAACAACTAGTAGTAGGTGGTAGAACTGAAAATAATTGGGTCAAGTTGAAGCAAGAAAGATTCTTGTACTATGTTCACTTTGGGAGATCCACTTGGTAAGGGAAATGAAGGAAATAGAGGGTAGCTGGATCACACTAATGAAAGTCCATTTATAAACTCCAGTTGTTGAGGTCTTTGTAACTTCTTAGGTTCACTTCTTCTCTTAGGCCACCTATAGCCTTATGATAGTTTCCCCTTTACTTGAAGATCTCTGATTATTACTAAAACAATCACAAAGCAGTTATTAATCTGTTCTTTCTGCATATCTTTTGCTACTCTCACCCCATAGCCTTCATCATCATGCAGAATGAGTTAAGGAAATAGGGTACATGCCATCTAGGAGCTTACACCAAACCAAGCAACAAAAGGAAAAAACAATCTTTGGAGCCTACTGCCTATGATGAACTGTGCCTCCCATGTTATTTACATCATCTCCTTTAATCCCCATAGTAACCTCAAGAAGTAAATAGTTCTGTTTTATAGCTGGGAAAATGAAAGCTCTGAAGGGAAGTGATTTGCTCCAGGTCAAGACTTGAACTCGGTCTTTTTTCTACTATATCTCACCGTCTTGATTAGTCTATCAGATCAGCAGTTTCCAAATATATGAATCTACAGGTAGAAGATAGAGTGAACAGGACTTATCAACTTGTCAGATTTAGTCAATGAAGAAAAGGAATGATTCCCAACAAACTCTAAAATCTCTAGCCTAAATAAGAGAGTTCTTATTGCTGCAAATGGCAAAAATAAAGAAGGTAAATTGGAGGAAAGATTGTGAGGGAAGATGATTAATTTGATTTGGAGCATGCTTCATTAGGAGTAAACAACAATATTCATAACAACAGCCATTTATTGCATATCTACAATGGTCCAAGAAAAATCATCCAATTTTGGAGGCCACATTTGAGCATTCCTATAGCTGCATTGTTCCACACAGGGTGAATGGTCCACAAGGCAAAGGGACATGCCCATCAAGAGTTGATACCTTTATTTTCAGACCACATTTCATGGATCCACATATGTGTATTCAATGCTTTTCTCAGTCTAGGGTAGAGGCAGTCAAGGGAAGAGAGTAAGAGTGCACTGCAGGATGAGGGGCAAGGTTTGCCAACATGTTTTGGCCTGGAAGTCTAAATGGTCCAAAAATTCTATATTTAATGTTCTATATTTAATTCTATATTTAATTCTACATTTAAATATGGCCTTCAAAGGTATTACAAAATGTATTTATTGAGGTAGGAAATTATCGTTTTATTTAACAGTTAGTAAGCTTGAATGACAAATTCTGTATATTCAGATAGATGACTTGTAGACTTCTATTTATACTCTTGCCTCAGGCCCTACTGATGTTAGACGTAGAGCACTTGCGCTACCAGTGACTGTGCACATGTATCATTTTATTTAAGCCTCATAACCAACCACCCTGTGTGGCTAGAAGTTATTAACCCATTTTGCAATTTTATAGGACAAGAGAATTTGAACCAGTCTAATCAACACTGTCAAATTCTGCAAAGGACTTGAGGAGAAAGAGGATCAAAACAGGACAATGGGGCACGCCTGCAACTCAGTAGGTAAGGTGCTGGCCACATACATTGAGGCTGGTGGGTTTGAGCTCAGCCTGGGCCAGCTAAAACACCAATGACAACTGCAACAAAAAAATAGCCAGTCATTGTGGTGGGCATTGTGGTAGTCCTATCTCCTTGAGAAGCTGAGGCATCAGAATTGCTTAAACCCAAGAGTTTGCGGTTGTTGTGAGCTGTCATGTCACAGCACTCTACTGAGGGTGACATAGTGAGACTCTGTCTGAAAAAAAAAAATGGACAATGGACTTAGCAGGAAGTCTTTAAACTTAATCTTTGAGAATGTAAGTTCAGTACAGTGGTGGATCTCAAAGCTAGATTGTATAACAGGAAAAGCACAGGTGGTGAGAAATAGAGACATTGAATTGAGACTTCTCAATGGTGTTTGACAGTAAAAAAAGAAAGTATTTTGTCTGCCTATCACAGAAGAGACTGAATCATGGTGAAGTCAGAGAGCCATAAGTCAATGTGAGGTGAAAAACTGAAGACACTGGAGGAAATGGAAATGAATACCAGGAGATATATGTCAGTAGAGTGGGAGAGAGTTTGACAAACATTAAGTGCCTTGTCTGCTCTAGGTAATAGGACTTCTGAAGACATACTATAAATGCCATGTTCAAAGATCTCAAGGGAAGTGCAAAGTCCACATATTCCCACAAGTTGAGTATGAAAAATAAGAAGTAACTAGACATTTATAATGGAGATTAATGTTTTATTGGAGGTAAGTAGAAACAACAGAAGAGTGAGCTGGCTCATCGCTAGGATACTCCAGCAAGACAATGCTGGTTAGTAAAAAGATAATATATCTGGCATTTTTCTAAAGAGTTGGAAAGTTGGGGAAACAGTTGTAGTGTTGAGAAAGAACACTGAATGGCCAAATTTGCAATGTTCTTATGACCCAAGTCACGTCGGTGTAGATATTTTACAATGCAGACGCAACAGATTAAATTTTAAGAATGTTTTATATTTTTTGTGCACTCCTTTAATAAATATTTACTGAGTTAGGTGCTGGGGGTGGGAAGGCTTGACCTTTAATGGGAAAGAGTTGATTAGTAAAGAGATAAGAGCCAAATGTTATGATCAGTACCCTGAGAAAAGAAAACACAAGAAACTGTGGGAGCCCATAGACATGCAAGAACTGGCGTTTGCATTTCTCTGTGTTCATATGTTTCCATGCCCTAGACCAGGTAATTCAAGAAGGTCTTCTTCCAGCTTAGTATTGTATTCCTTGAAAGAAGCCAAACGTATATCCTCGAAAGTATTTCCTGAGTTAGCCCCTGGGATGATGGGTATTAGGCTATGCCCTCAGTGTCATATAGATGACATAACCTGAAGAGTTACGACAATCAGGAGACTGAACGCAGATACTTCTTAGGGATCTGAGTGGCAGTTCCAATAACAGCTGGAGAGTGTAAGAATCCCTGTATTCAGAATCAATGATCAGAGGTACAAATCAGTACCTGAGCTCTGATTGTTAGATTTCCTACATGTAAAAAGGGGGTAATTGGTCCTTACTCTACCTACTTCAGAGATCTTTGTGGATGTTAAGTGAGCTAATGGAAGTGAAAGGACTTTTCAACAATGTAAGTTAGGACATATCATTCCTTTCCAGAATACTCTCCAGTGACAATAATATCCCCTATCTCACAAGGTTGTTTGTAGATTCAGTAAAATGTGGGTACCAAAATAAGTGGGCCCTACTATTCCTACCCACCAACCTGTTCTTCTAGATTCACGTTTAAACTATTTACTGAATATGAATAATTCTCTCCCTCTCCTCTACCACCTTTTCGGTCTATTCCTGCTGTGTCCTTACTTGTCCCTCTGCTGCCAATGTGATCATTCCCAACATATTTTTCAAACAGTGGTAAGGGTATTATTTATTAAAACTCTCTAATGTCTTCCCATTGCAATTAAAGCAATGACAAAATTCTTTTCAATGGCCCATAGAATCTTACCTGATATAGTTCCCCCTATCCATTACCCTATCTTATTTTCTTTAAGCATTCATTACCTCTGGAGTTTGTTTATTTCCTTCTGGTTTATCTACTCCTCTATAATATAAGCTTCACAAGAACAAGTTCAAGATGTGTGTCTGGAGCCTACCAATGAATAATAAATAACACATATTGCATTGTGGAATGAATAAATGAATAAATGAATGTGTCTTCTTATCATTGCCTGAGAATATTATGTCCATCTTTTAGACCAAAGTCAAATTTCATCTCTTATATGAAGGTGACCATGATTCTCCTGCTAAAAGTGTGACAAATATTGAGAATACACCACCTGTAAAATTAGAAATGAAGATGCAAGTATTGGATAAAAGCCTGGCTTTCTGGTCTGGCTCTGCCTCTTATTTGCTTAGAGACCATAAGTAAATCAATCTCTCTGAATTCCAGTTTCTTCATTAGAAAAACATGGACAATAGTAATTTCCATTTCAAAAATTTGCAATGACAATCAGTACTGGCTATAATGTACTTAGCACATGATAAGGTGTGTTACAGGTATTAGTTCATTATGTGGGAAATCTGTCTAAGTAATTCCTTCCCGGAAGATTTTGTTGCAAAATAGTCCTTCTTCCTTGTTATTCCAGTTTCTCTGTTCAGTGTCTGATTTTGTGGGTTTCTGGAGGGCAAATACAAATTCTTATTTATCTCTATTTTTATATCTGAGAATGTTGAATACAATAATGTATTTGTAGGCTCAGCACCTATAGCTCTAGCCGCTAAGGCGCCAGCCACATACACCAGAGCTTGTGGGTTCAAATCTAGCCCAGGTCTGCCAAACAACAATGACAACTACAACCAAAAAATAGCCTGGTGTTGTGGCGGGTGCCTGTAGTCCTAGCTACTTGGGAGGCTAAGGCAAGAGAATTGCTTAAACCCAGGAGTTGGAGGTTGCTGTGAACTGTGATGCTACAGCACTCTACCCAAGGTGAAAGCTTAAGGCTTCGTCTCAAAAATAATAATAATAATATATTTGTAAATCTAACAGAGGTGTTATATGCTTTACACAGGTTATGTTATTCATTCCATGCAATAACCAAGTATGAAATTTTAATTTCTAAGGATTACTTTTCTCATCTAGGAAACAGTAACCCCAACTTTAAGGGCTATTGTAAGGCTCAGATAAGATGATGGACATAAAAGGTCTCATACAATTCTAGGCACTCAAAAGAAATGCCAGCTCTCATACTGCCTATTTTCCATTTACCCATCTGCATTCACTCTCTACTCTCCTCTGCATACCTCTTTGCCCCATAAGTGATCCATAAAGACCACGTCAATTGAG
Organism: Perodicticus potto; assembly: GCA_963574655.1. Classification (NCBI taxonomy): domain Eukaryota; kingdom Metazoa; phylum Chordata; class Mammalia; order Primates; family Lorisidae; genus Perodicticus; species Perodicticus potto. Next base: position 6,684 of record CAUYRH010152762.1, read on the forward strand.
CTGCCTTAACTTTTGGCTTATTTGAGAATTCATTTATGGATGCCATTAGTAGAAGGATTGGAAGACAGAGGTACGCATCCAGCTCCCTACCTGCTGAGCTGCATGTTGGTGGTAACCTGTATTCCTCTAAGAAGGCCACAGTTCTGGAGAAGTTGGCCTCTCCTTTATTTCTTTCTTTCTCTATGTGAGTATGTGTCCATGTCTGTATATTCATCTCTTTCTGTATGGTAACTTAACTTCTCCTAGGGGTGGCAAAAGCAACCATCTATGTCTGTACCCAAAGTATTTTACTACTCTCTGTTGGTTTCCTTAAACCTACCCACAATTTTGGAAATAGATCCTCAATTATCCAGTTTGAATAAACCATTTGTTTTCCATACCCTCTGTATTATAAAAGAAATTATAGAGGTGAAGTGATGGCCCAAGATCACAAAGTTTCACCCTTGTGGAGCACAAAGCCCCAGATTTGCAAATAAAGACCCAGTGTTTCTTGCAGGAGAACTAATGTTTTTATGCCTTGTAACTGCTCTAATCCTTTATTTAGTTAATGACGGGACTGACTACGAATACAAAGTAAATCATTTGCCATGGAATTACAGAAGGCTTATGTGTAAAAGAACCACTTACCTTGTGTAGCTGTCCTTCTATGAGGAGGATTCAATGAAACAGAAAATGGTACATGGAATTTCTTCAAGGTTCAGCTTGGGGAAGACAAGGATGAGAGGGACTTGGCAATAGGCTTCTAATATAATGGAATTATTATGATGAAGACAGCATCTTTCCATTGTCCCTCAATGAAAAATGAAGACATGTAGCCTTGAATTACAACAAAGCATCTTAAAATGTACTTTAAGGCAGAATTTTATTTCTCAGTTCCAGTTGTTAATAGTAATGTTATAACTATAATATCTTTCAGTTATAGAGTGTTTACTACGTATCTAGTGATGTACCAACTGCTTTGCTTACATTCTCTTATTTAATTCTCAGGAAGACTTTTCAAAATAGTCATCACTATCCTTACTTGAAGAGTAGGGATTCTGGGGCTCAGAGAGATAAAATGACTTACCTGAGCCCACATCTTTGGTATGTGGTGAAACATGGATTGAGACCTAGTACTGCCTGACACCCAAACCCGTTATGGAGATCACTACACTAATGTCAAGAAACGACAACAAAAAAATCATGGATAAGAAATTGTTCAGAGGTATCCAAGCTTTTTTCTTTTTTGCCACACACTGGAAAAAGAAAAGTTGTCTTGGGCCTCTTAGTAAATATACAAACACTAAGAAAAACTGACTATCAAATAAAAAATAGGTCCCTGCATACTTTTCATGATATTCAATACCACAGATAAGCAAAAATGTTCTCACAAAATCAGCATATGCCCCACGCCAGTTGGACACCCCTAGAGCTGGTTAAAGCACTGATGTTAATGAAGGCAGATGGTGAGTTTCCTCACTCTCCAGCCCTTTTTACTCCTCCCCACACATTATTTCAGGGGTGGATATTTTTATCAGTCAATCCAGCATACAAAGGTGTTACATATAAAGTAGACTCAGTAAGAGTATGAGATCAAGTCACAACAGTCAGTCCTTACTGCTGGAAACACAAAATCTACTTTGCACCATACAAGTGACAGTAGAATGGATCCTAGAATGCACCAGCAAGAAAATTTTCTCTTGGAACACCAAAGCAAACCTCATCTCTCACATATATATTCTACTCAGTCACTCATTTAAATACAACAGGGTGAAGGAAGTAGGGAATGAAGAGAATAAAGAGGATACTAAACTCTGGATTATAAGCCCTGGGGATGGTATAATAGCTTGGTCAATTATTTATATAGCTCTGTATTTTTTACCTCTCAATGAGGAGATTGTACTCAAAAACCTCTAATATCCTTTGTTACTTTAACATTCTATGATTCTCTTTTATTGCCACGCTACCATCCCAATTACCCAGAGACTTGAACAGTTTGTTGTAGGTATATTAGTAAGATTCATCTACATATTAACTTATACCTATGCCTATACCTATATCTATACTTATATTCACATCTCTATATATCAACACACTTTAGAGTTTTAGTTCTGCAACAAGTATGCTCTGCCAGTTATAAGAATTAATTTAGTGCTTAGTTTACTAATCACAATAGGGGAACAAAGAAGGCAATTAATTAATCTAAGGTAAACCTATATAAAGCAACCATCCCAAGGCTCAATACTTTGTAGCTTCTTTCCCTTATGACAGTGGGGAAAGGTAGAGAGGAGAGGAATTATCAGGAGGAGCTAACTCCATTCCCAGAACCAGTGTCAGTAGTTAGTGTCCCATTTAGGAATTTCTTGGCACATCTTCCATGTATGGCAATGCAAAAGCGAATAATTGTGCTGTATTTAGCTTACTCTCACTTCACAATTCCTGCTGTTTATGTAAATATCTGACCAAAATAGAAAAGAAAATTAAACTATGTAATCAGCCAGACACCACATTAGGTTCTATCACCTATACCACTTTATTTAATTCTTCCAACAATACTGTGAGATCACTACAAAGAGGAAAACTCATTTGACTGATGATGAAACGGAGGTGCAGAAGGGTTTGGCAACTTGGCCAAAGATCCACAGCTACTTATTGGCAGAACTTGGAACTGAACTCAAGTCCATCTTTTCTCTATAAGACATGGCAAGGTGTTATCTGAATGTTGAAGTTCAAAAGGAACTTAGATGCTGAAAAATCCATTTTCAGTTTAGGGAACAAAGAAGTTGTTATAAAAATTATTATAAATGGTATGGGATTAGAGTTGGACATTAGAAGATGAGTAGGAGATTTAATTCCCTTGGCAAACGCTATTTCTTCTAGCTCTTTCTATATGAGAAGCATAGCTGACTGTTTCTTTTCATTTATTCTACAAATATTTCCTGAGCACCTAAGTCAAATAAAATGTTGTGGATGACTCAGGAAGACCTCAAGTGAATCTGCTGCTGCCAAACCACAGCAAAAAGTCTGGATCCTTCTGGAGCTTTATCACTGCTGACAGGCAATTGGTGTATTCCATAAAACAAATAAAAAGAGCTCTCCAAAAACAAACACCTTGGAGTTGGAAGCAAATGTTACATTGCTCAAGTGGCTTGCCTCCCTCATCTTCCTAATAATTATTATGCTACTTCCTATGAGATGTGAATTGTAGAAAAGGAAATCCGGGCAACTGGGAAGAGATTATAAAATATTTTTACTGGATAACAATTTACAAACAATTTTTGTTTCTCTTAATGAGCTATCTATACTCTTTTGAATGGATTAAAATACCCAAGGTTATGAGATCAACATATTCCCTAGAGAATGACATCAGCAGAATAGATAACTAGCTTCAAGTTGTTATTTCTCAAAGGAAAAAAGAAAGAAGCCATGTGAACCACATTTGTAGAAACTCTGAAAAGCAATCAAAGGGTTACAGCACCAAGAACATGCCCAATCAAGTAAAAGCCATGTTAAAAATACTAGGAAAGAGTTTTTCAACTTATTTTTTAATTAGGGCTTGTCCCATACCCTCACCAGAGTGACAATGGTCTTGCTCTTTAGCAACAACAGCTCAGTTCCTAGTTTCCTCTCTCAAACCAGAGAGAAACTAGCTGAATTTATTTGCAAAAGTATGGTATAAATCTTTTCTAACCTTTCTGGGTCTACCTAAAGGACTAAGTTGCTGATATCTATCTCACAAAACTCAATACATAGGTGGGAAAAGTGGTAGAAGTTAGTTGTGAAATCTATAAGAAGACTATAAACACATAGATGCCAGGATCCATAAAGAAAATGCAAAGACATACAAAAGACCATCTAAGTCCTGAAAGAGAAACTTGGGTGATACTTAAGACATTTAAAGGCAGTCATGCATATTAATGAATTAAGAAAGCCACATGCATGCCAAGATAAGATAAGTACTCAGAAAACATCTCAAGAAGACCTTAACTCTCATTTCACATGTATTCCTAGGCTCATAGTAAGTGTAGCTAATGGGTGAATGACTATCCCAAAAGAGAACCAGTCCATAAAGATTTGGAAAGCTGGACGTTCTCTCTTTTTCAGTTTAATTTTGCTTTTGTTTTGTTTGTTTGTTTCAGCATTCAAGGAAATCTCTGTCAAACACTACCTATACATAACCTAATAAAAGGGGTAGATATCAGTGAGTACACATGACAAAGAATAGTTTTGCAAAATTAATTTTAAAAAGTCTCAGAGCAAATGTACTACATAACATTTAACTATAAATAAAAGTAAAACAAATAAGAAGGGAATCTGATTTTTGGAGCTACCACATTATGAAAATCAAATGAAAAATTTTCTATGAAAATTATGAACATACAAAATAAATTGGAAAAAAAAATCCTCAGATGTCAGTCTTATAAAAAATACTTAAGGGCAGTGTCTGTGGCTAAAAGGAGTAGGGCACCGACCCCATATGCCAGAGGTGGCGGGTTCAAACCCAGCCCCAGCCAAAAAACTGCAAAATAATAATAATAATGATAATAAATACTTAAAAAATAGCTGTCTTAAACACATTCAGTTTTATGAAGACAGACAAAAGAACTAAGGGAAATCTCCAAAATATATTAACAAAATTAGAATATCAACAGAGAGATTGAAAATATGAGACAAAATCAAACAAATATTCTGGTGCTGGCAATTACAATAACTGAAATAAAAAATTCACTAGAGGATTTCAACAGAAAATTTGAGTAGGCAGAGAAACAATCAGTGCACTTGAAGAAAAGACATTTAAAATCATCAAGTCAATGGAGCATGAAAGAAAGAAATAAGGAAAAGTAAGCAGAGAATAAGGGATGTAAGAATACCATCAGGTTGACAAATATACACACAATGGGATTCCCAGAAGAAGAAATGAATAGTGAAATTATTTGAAGAAAAATGGTAGGAAAATTCTCAAATTTGAATAAAGACATAAGTTTACAAATCCAAGAACTTCAACAAATTCCATGTGGGATAAAGCCAAAGATATGTGAAGACATATTATAAGTAAACCAAACAGAAAGAGAGGACTTTGAACACAGCAAGAGAGAAGTAACTCATCACATAAAAGAAATCCTCAAGAAGATTATCAATAGATTTTATATAGAAACCTTACAAGCCAGAAACTCAGAGTAATTATATATTTAAAATGCTGAAATTAAATAAAGCCAATCAAATGAGAGTCCTATATTTGACCTAACTATCCTTAAATTACACATTAAGTTTAGAATGTTGGGTGTAGTGCCAGGGTAACCTGAAGGGAAATATCTATGCACACACTAAAAAGGAATTGAGAAAGGAATCAAACATGTCACCACAAAAAAATCACATCCCATAATATGGAGAAATCATAAGTACATTATGTTATGTGAACTAAGCCAGTCACATAAAGACAAATTCTATATAACTCAACTTAAATAGTATAAATGATGTAGTCAAGTTAATAGACACAGAAAATAGAATGGTGGTTACCAGGTCCTGGAAGATAGTTACTGTTTAATTGGTACAGAGTTCAGTTTGAGAAGATAAAAGATTTGAGGAAAGTGGTGTTGGTGATAGTTGTATAACAGTGTGAATGTACTTAATACCACGCAACTGCACACTTAAAAATGGTTTAAATGGTAAATTTTATGCTATGTATATTTTACCAAAATTTTTTAAAGGGAAAAATTAAGACATTCCCAGGTAGACCAACCTAGGATAGTTTATAACCACTAGGAGTGCCTTAGAAAACATGCTAAAGGCAGTCTTCCTAGTTGAAATGAAAGGGTAATACAGAGGAACATTACTATGATTTGTTAAATCATACAAAGATACAAATTTCATTAGTAAAGATAAATATGTGAGTATATATAAAAATATTATAATAATGGTTTGTAACTGCACTTTTTATATCCTATAGGAGTTAAAAGACGCATACTTAAAATAATCATGTCTATAAAATAAGGCACAAATGAAAGAGACATAATTTGTGGCATCAATAATATAAATGGAGAATAGTGCTTTATGGTACCAGAGTTTTTCTATGTGAATAAAATTATTTTTGTATCAATTTAAATTAGATATTTATAGTTTTAGAATTATATATGCAATCTCCGTGGTAATCACAAAGAAAATATGTAAAGAGTATACACAAAAGAAAATTAGAATGTAATCAAAATATGTCATTACAAAACATAAACTAACCACAACATAAGTAAGTAATGTAGGAAATGAGGAATAAAAATGCTGTAAAATAAATGGAAAATATGGAAAAATAGCTTGAGAAAGTTCTTGCATATCAATAATTATTATAAATGTACATGAATTATATGCCCCAATCAAAAGACACAGATTGGCATAGTGTATTTTAAAAGTGATCCAACTATATGCAGTATACAAAAGTATCACTTTAGATGTAATAATGCAAATGCTTGGAAGTCAAAGAACAGAAAAAGACATTCAATGTTCACGGTAACCAATAGAGACATGGTTTGGCTTTACCAATATCAGACAGAATAGACTTTTAGTAAAAAAAAAAAAAAAGAAAAAATTAAATAAATAAGCAAAAAAAGTTACAACACACCAGTGATTTTCAACTTGTGTACGGCAGCACACCCGTGTGTCATTTTCCATGAAAATTTGTCAAAATCATTAGTTAAAACATTTTTGAAAAAAGTTCAAAGTACAGTAAGTATATTCTTTTTTATTCTTTAGTATCAACATAATTTAAGTTTGCAACAGAAGTTTAACTATTGGTTCAAGTGTGCCTTGAGATTAAAAAAAGATTGAAAAATACTACAATAGATAAACAAAAAAGAATATTATATATTAACAAAAAGGACAATTCTCCAAGAAGATATATATGACAATTATAAACATGTACTCATCAAAATGAGTTCTCCAAAATATATGAAGCTAATATTTTTAAACTGATAGAATTGAAAGAAAAAAAAACAGCTGCATAATAATAGTGAAGCTTTAATACACCACATTCAATAACAGAAAACCCAGACAGATCAATAAAGAAATAGAGGACCTGAACAATACTATAAATCAGTTAGATATAAAGAACACCCTAGCCAACAATAGAAGATTGCAGATTTTTGTAGGTTCACATGGATTGTTCACTAGGATATACAATATGGTAGGCCACAAAACAAGAATAATACATTCTTTTAATTTTACCATTTTTATGTTTTTTATTTTTGAAGGAATTAATTATTTTATCATTATTTTGTTTTATTTCAGAGTTATGAGAGTTTTGGTTAAATAAATTGCTCTTGTACTGTTGGAGTCAAAGTTATATGTGTGCCCCTCACACAGACAATATGCATTGTACCCACTAGGTATGGGTTTACCCCTCCTTTTCTTCCCCCTCCCATCTGCTTGCTTTCCATTGAGTTTTACTGCCAAATGTGCACACGGATGTTGATCAGTCAGTTCCACTTTAAATTCACTCTTGTTAATTGGTGTTTGGGTTGGTTCCACACCTGTCCAATTGTGAATTGTGCTGCAATAACCATTGAAGTGCAGGTGCCTTTTGATAAAATGAATTTTTTTCCTTTGGGCATATGCTCAATAGTGGGATTGCTGAATCAAATGCTATGTCTACTGTTACTTCTTTGAGTTATCTCCTTACTATTTTTCATAGAGTGTACTCTAGTTTGCAGTCCTACCAACAGTCTATAAGTCTTCCTATCTCTCTACAGCATGCCAGTATCTGTTGTTTGGGGATTTTTTGATAAAAGCCATTTTCACTGGAGTAAGGTGATTCCTCCCGGTTCTAATTTGTATTTCCCTGTTGATTACAGACATTGAGCTTATTTTCATATGTATATTGACCATTAGTCTATTTTTTAAAAAGCTCCTATTCATGTCTTTTGCCCACTTTCTTATGGGGTTGTTTGATATTGCCCTAATAATTTACTTCAATTCTATATGAAGTCTGATTTTCAGCCCTTTGTCATATGTATAGCAAGCAAATATTGCCCAGTATTCTGGAGGTTGTCTGTTCGCCCTATTGATTATTTCCTTGGCTGTGCAAAAACCTTTTAATTTAATCAGATCCCTATGAGTAGAAATATAATGCAGGTGGACATTCCACAGGACTAGCGCAAGAATGGCCCTGGGCTTCAGCCCCCCACTGCTCAGAGGACCTATGGTGGCAAGGGGAGTCAGAATGTTTGCCCACATAGACGGAAAACTAGTTTAGGGACATCTGAGCAAAATTCAGTAGCTAAGTGGAGAGAGCATATCAGCAGATTTAGAAGAGGAATAAAAATTACCTTTGAACTGAGACAATCTAGCCAGAAGTTTATAAATGTAACTGTTCCTCTTTCATCACTTAAGCCAACTTTGTTAAATATTTAGTTATGCCCTTGAGAATGGTTCTATGATTTAGTGCCTCCACCTTGATGACATTTTTTGTAATCAAAAGACCACCAGAATGATTGAGTCATGGGACCATTCATTCATTTCATTACTTGCTCATTCTGGAAACACATGCCTAAAATTTTTTTTTTTTTTGCTGTTTTTGGCCAGGGCTGGATTTGAACTCGCCACCTTTGACATATGGAGCCAATGCCCTAATCCCTTGAGCCACAGGTGCTGCCCACGCCTAAAATTTTAATAAAACCTCTTGAGAATTTGGATCAGGGTGGCACCTATCTGCCTTATTACAGGCTGATATGGTGTTCGTCTTTCCGGGTCTCAGGCAACATTTCACAGAAAGCCTGTGTGTTAATTACCTAGCTCCATTTCTCTCTCTGCCTCTGGACAACTCAGAAAAGTACACTATCGGGGAATTCTCAGTCTGTTGTGTTGCAGCTCCTTCCTGCACTGCAACAGGTCCCATTTGACAGTTTTTGTTTTTGTTGTGATGGCATTTGGGGTCCTCTTCATAAATTATTTCCCTAGGCTGATATCTGTAAGAGTTTTTCCAATATTTTCTTCTAGAATTCTTATAGTTTCTATTTTTAAGTCTATTATCCATCATGAATTATTTTTTGTGAGTGGTGAGAAGTGTAGATCCTGTTTCAATCTTCTACTTTTGGTTATCCAATTTTCTCAGCACGATTTGGTGACTAGAGTTCTTTACCCCGGTGTATGTTATTGTCTGAGTTGTCAAAATCAGATGGCAATATGAGAATTTTTTTTTTTTAATCTGGGTTTTCTGTCCTGATTTATTGATCTATGTCTCTGTTCTTGTGCCAGTGCCATGCTGTTTTGAATAATACAGACTAATAGTATAGCTGGAATTCTGGTAAAATAATGCCTCCAAATCGGTCCTTTTTGCATGAGGTTGCCTTGTCTATTTAGGCTCTGTTTTGGTTCCATAATGAAATATAGAATTATTTTTCCTAGATCTATGAAAGACGATCTTATTATTTTAATAGGGTTTATGTTGAGTCTATAGTTCACTTTAGGAAGTATACACGTTTTAGCAATTTTGATTCTGTCCATCCACAAGAATGATATATATTCTGTTTACATCTATAGTTTCCTTCCACATCCACTCATAGCTTCTTACCTCCTTGGTTATGTATATTCCTAGGTAATTTATTTTCTTTGTTTCTATTGTGAAAATTATTGAGTCTTTCATTTGAGTCTCTGCTTGACTGTTGTTTGTGTATATGAAGGCTACTGATTTGTATACATTGCTTTGATGTCCTGACAGTCTTCTGAATTTATTTATCAATCCCAGGAATCTCATAGCAGATTCTTTGGGATTTTCCAGATATAAGATCATATCATCAGCAAAGAGTAATACTTTGACCTCTTCTGTCCCCATTTGGAAATCCATGGTATTTTTCTCTTGTCTGACTGCTCTGCCTAGGTATTCCAGCTCAATGTTGAATAGAAGTAGTGACAGTGGGCAACCTTGTCTAGTTCTTCCAGGTCTAAAGTGGGAATGCTTTCAGTTTTTTCCTATTCAGTATGCGGTTGACTATGGGTTTGTCATATATGGTTTGTATAATTTTGAGGTATATTCTATCTATCTCTATTTTGTTAAGAGTTCTTATCAAAATAAAAGGGTGTTGAATATTGTCACATGCTTTCTCTGCATGAGATGATAATATGGACTTTGTTTTTGCTTCTGTTTATGTAGTGAATCACATTTATAGATTTGTTTATGATGAACCATCCTTGAACCCCTGAAATGATGCTCAATTGACCATGGTGGATTACTTTTTACATGTTGTTGAATTCAGTTTGCTAGAATTTTATTGAGAATTTTTTCATCTATATTCATAAGGGATATTGCTCTATAGTTATCTTTTTTATTGTGTTCTTCAGTGCCAAAGTGATACTTGCTTCATATAATGAGTTGGGGGAAATTCCTTCCTTCTCAATGTTGTAAAGTAATTTTTGCAGTTCCTCTTTGTAACTCTGATAAAATATGGCTATGATCTGGTCCAAGAATTTTTATCACTGGAAGGATTTTAGTTGCTGCTTTTATTTTGTTACTTGATATTAGTCTGTTTCATAGTTCTATTTCTTCCTGATTGAATCTACAGATTGTGTGTTTCTAAGAATTTGTCCATTTATGCAACATTTCCAGTAAATGTGCATAGTTTTTATAGTATTCGGAAATGATGTTTTGTATTTTTGTTGTATCAGTTGTAATATCTCCTTTTTCATTTCTGATTGAGCATGTATTAGGATCATTTCATTTCTAGTGAGAGGTCTATCAGTTTTATCTTTTCAAGGAAACAATTTTTTGTTTCATTAATCTGTACAATTCTTCTGTTATCAATTTCATGTAGCTCTTCTCTGACCTTAGTTATTATCTTCTGCTAAGTTTGGTTTGATTTTCTTTTCCTTTTTCTAATTCCTTGAAATGATTCATTTGATTATTGATTTGCAATCTTTATATATTTTTTAGATATAGGCATTTAAGGTTATAAATATTTCTCTTAGGACTGCTTTTGCTGAGCCCCACAGATTTTGATGACTTGTATTTCCTTTATCATTTAGTTTGAAAAATCTTTCAATTTCCTTTCCTATTTGACTTAGCTATTATTCAGCAGTAGGTTGTTTATTTTCCATGATTTTGTATGTAGTTGTTTTTGTTGGAGTTGATTTCTAATTTTATTCTGCATTTCTTTTGTTTATTCCTTCACATCTGGGGCAGCTATTGCTCTCATTTTTGGATTTTCCTTTGTTTAAATAATGGCAGACCCAGTTTAATCTCTGAGACAGTAGGTGGTACTTGTAGTAGAGACTCAATCACATCCTATATGATTAAATTGGTAAATGCTTACAGTAATTGGCCTGCCAGTCAGTAGGTGGTGCCTGTCGGAGGGAGCAAGCTGCAATATTGTTTAGTTATCTTGTGGCCAGCTCTAGTCTTCAGGAGAAGCATTTGATTGCCCAAGGTGTTGTGTGGGATTCTAGAACTTCAGGTGAGTCCTTATTCTCTGTCACAGCAGATTTGGTGAGAGAGTACAGTTGGGCAGAGAGGGGTTGGGTGAGCTTGCCCTGAGGCTCCACCAAAACTGGCAAGGTCTCAGCAAGGGTCAAAGGTTGGCTCCCCACTCTTAAGCAAAGCTGCCAGGGAGGGGCTGATATGGCCTCACCCAAAAAGAAACTCAGTTTGTGGAGGTGAGGACATATGATATTTACAGCATGGAAAGCTGAAGGGAGCCTGAAAACTCTCTGCCCACCCCTGTCCTGTGGCTTTCCCATGTTATTTGGTAGCACGCAAAACATCAACCCAACCAAGTTTCCCCATGACTATGATGTGGTCTGGGGAGTTCCCTGCCAAGGATTCTTGCCTGAGTTGAAGGAATGACCCTTCTGTGGGAGGAGGGTGCTCAGAAGCACACTGCAGCTAAGACCCATAATGTATTTTCCCCTTCATCTGACCACACAGGCACACTTGCCTCCTCAGGGGATCCACAAATCTCCCCTCCTTGCCCCTAAACAATGTTATTGGGAATTAAAGATATGGGATCTAGCCCACAGGCCTCTTCTGTGGTCCCCAAGATTGATTCCCTACCATGCTAGGGATAAAAGTGCTGGTCCCAATTTGCCCAGGGGATACCCAAGCAGTTTCAATGCCTCTCCACCCCGGGCCATGCCCTTCTCTGATTGGGTCTCTAGGGATGCAGCACCAAGTAAGGTCAGCAGGCAGAGAGCACACAGGCTGATCACCCTTCAGTTTGCTGCAGGACCCCTAGAGGAAGGGTATAAACCTCACTTTTTGTGGAAGCCTTACTGTGGTAGCTCTACTGTCTCTCTTGGCAACCACGGGTAAGAGAGGGGGAGAGAAGACAAAAAATTGTGGAAAGGTTTAATCCCCACTCTCTATGGAAGCCCTGGTGTGGTGGATGCAACAGTAGAGAGAAAAAGCAGTTTTTGTGATCCCTGGCTCCATAATTTCTCAGCAGCTGCACAGGTGGGGCAGGAAAAGGGGAAAAAAATCTGAAAGGGAGAAAGTTAGCATTCCCGACATCTGTTTCTCTATCCAGAAGACAACTCATCCAGAATGTCCATGCTCTGGAGTCATACAGATCCCCTGGGACCCATTCCTCTAGTTGGTGTCATAGTCACAACTGGAGTTCGGAAATGTTTGTGTGGGAACGAGAAAGATGAATCTAAAGGGATGAAGGCCTCTGTGAAGGACAAAGATACAGAATGGGTGGAGAAGAAATATTGTGCTTGCCATCTTGATTCAGGTCTGTGGTAATGGGCAGTCACTCCAAGGGTGCTGGTAGCCTGATGTTTTGTTTCAAGAAGCTCCCAGTTCACTGATAGAAGCTTCTTTTGCGTTTGTGAGACTAGAAGAGTTCTCCAGCAGCTTAAGAGCCCACTGACTGCCAGAGATGTGAGGGGCGGAGGGAGAATAGATACTCCGCTGACCCTTCTTGCTGAATTCTAAGCCTCTCAAGGGTTCATTTTTGCCAATATCTTGCTCCTTCATGCTCTGCTCCACAAATTCTTCCCATGGAATTTCTACTAGGTTCTGTAACTTCACCCTTGGAATTACACCCAATCTTTGTTTGTTTGTTTCCTTGTTTTGTTCATTTGTTCTTTTTCCTCTAAAGTATTTTCTTCATTCTGAGACAATCTGGCAGGTGGTTTCTCTGGTCTGTCCTCATTCTTTCTTTCAAGTCTCAGTTAACTTTGAAATATTAAAATCATATAAACTATCCTCTCTTATCACAATGGAATAAATCTAGAAATGAATAATAGATAGAAACCTGTTACAATACACTTATTTTATTTTATTTTTTGCAGTTTTGGCTGGGGCTGGGATTGAACCTACCACCTGCGGTATATGGGGCCAGTTCCCTACTCCTTTGAGCCACAGGCGCCACCCTAAACAATACACTTTTTATAACCAATGAGATCAAGAATAAGTCATAAGGGAAATTTTAAAATTTCCTCGAGAAGAATAAAAATGAAATCGTAACATATCAAAACTTACAAAATGCAGGAAAAGCAGTGATAATGGAGAAAATTACACTTAAAAAGTTGAAAGATACTAAATTTATACCTGAGTTTACACATTGAGAAACTAAAAATGAAGGGCAAACTTAACCTAAAGCTAGCAGAGGGAAGAAAAACTGAAGATTGAAACAAAGATAAAATTCAAAATAGAAAACAACAGAGAAAATCAATGAAATCAAATATTCTTTGTTGAAAAATATCAACAATGAAAAAATGTTTAGCTAGAAAAATTAAGTTTCAAATTGCTCAAATGAGAAATGAAACTGGAGACATTACTTGTAATATTACATAAATAAAAAAGGATAATAAAAAGAATCTCTGAACAATTATGCACTAACAAGTTGAATAACTTATTGGAAATGGTCAAATTCACAAAACAGCCTGCTGACACTGAATCACAAAGAAATCAAATATTGGAATTGACCTATAACTGTTGATGTGGTTGAATCAGTATTGAAACCTCTCCCTCTTGAAAAAGCCCAGGTTTTGATGAATTTAACTAGTAAATTCTACCAAATGTTTAATGAATGATTAAAACCAATCCTATTCTAACCCTTCCAAAAATTGAAAATGCAAGGAACGCTTTTGAACAAAGTCAGATTACCTTAACACCAAAGTCAGATAACAATTCTAATACAAATGATAGTGACAAACCAATAACCCTTGTAATATTAATGCAAAAATTCTGAACTAAATACTAGTAAACAAAATTCAGTGGTATATTAGAATATCTAACTCCACGAACAATGGGATTTATTCCTGAAATGCAAAGACATTTTAACATTAAAAGAAAATGTAAAATAGCATATTAAAACAATGAAAGGGGCAAAACACATGACCATTTCAATTAAAATAGAAAATCTATTTGATAAAATAAACTCCGTTTCATGATATAAAACCTATACGCAGTAGAAATAGAAGAAAATATACACAGCTAACATCATACTCAGTGGTGAAAGGTGTGAAGTTTTTCCTCTAATATCAATAATGAAACAAGGATATCTACTCACAAGCACTTCTTTTTATCATAGTACTGGAAGTACAGGCCAGAGCAATTAGTCAAGGAAAAGAAGTAAAAGCTATCAAGATAAAAAGAAAGTGATAATGTATTTTTGTTGATAATATAATCTTAAATAGATAAAATGCTAAAAAATTCATCAAAAAATTGTTATAACTAATGAATAAATTCAGTAAATGTGCAGGACACAAAATCAATATACCAAAGCCAACAGAAAAAATGAACTATCCAAAATAAAAACTAAGAAAAGATCTTATTTACAATAACATCAAAGAAAAGAAATAAAGTACTTAGGAGTAAATTTAACCAAGAAAATGAAAGCTCTGCATACTGAAAACTAGGCAATATTGATGAAAGAAATTGAATATGACATAAATAAAAGGAAAAATATCTTCTGTTTCTTGGCTATAAAGATAATTATTATAACGTTCATACTACCTAAAGCAAATATAAAGATTTGCTTACCTAAAGATTAAATGTAATTTATATGAAAAAATTCCAATTTCTTTCTTCATAGAAACATAGAAGTAGTTCTAAAATTAAGAAACATAAAAGTTTCCAAATAGCCAAAGCAACCTTCATTGAAAAGAATAAACAATTAAACAGAAGTATGGAGAATCCCCATAAAACTCAAAAAAGACTTTCTATTTGATCCTGCAATCCCATTACTAGGCATTTACTAAGAAGAAAAAAAAATCATTGTATCCCAAAGGACATTTGCACTAGAATGTTTATTGTGACTCAATTTATATTTGCCAAGATGTGGAAACAACTTAAATGCCCATCAACCCAGGAATGGATTAATGAACTGTGGTATATGTATACCATG
>CAUYRH010152763.1:0-22669 GCA_963574655.1 Perodicticus potto
CACCTCATTTTTGCATTGTCAGCTCAAAAATTACCTCAGCTCTCTGCTTTTTGTTTTTTTTTTTTTTTGGTTGCAGCCGTCATTGTTGTTTGGCGGGCCTGGGCTGGATTCGAACTCGCCAGCTCAGGTGTACGTGGCTGGCGCCTTAGCCAGTTGAGCCACAGGCGCCGAGCCAGCTCTCTGCTTTTTTGACTAACCAGCTCTGTTCAAGTCTCAAATTTATCTTTTCAAAGAACACTAATCTGAATCTCCAAGAGTTTTCTGAAAGTGGGGACTGTCTGTCAACATTAACTGCAGTTTCCACAGCACCAGCTATGGACATTCTCATTCTGGTAAAGAAACCTCAGGTGACACAATCCTAACCTGAGTGCGTAGTAGCTACTCAGTATTCTTGAATGAAAGGACAGCTGAGTCGGTGAATGAAAGAACAGAAATAACCAGAGAGAGTTGCTGAAAGTCTCATAGCCCATAAGGGATAGGTCCAAGCAGTAGCGCAAATGAACTCACCTAATTCAATCATTTGAAGAGTGTGTAGTTAAAAAGAGACCAGCATTACGATATGAAGAGCAGAGTTACAAAAGACCAAGCATTCAGAATTTTTTTGCCCCGGTTTAGTTTCTCCCTTGGAAAGACAGGAGGAAATATGCATTGCTGATGGGTATGTGTGCTGCCCCTCTGGAAAGCAACCTTCTCAGCTCATCCTTAGGATCCAGGCAAGCCACGTTTCAATATATACCTCAAATTCGAAAACAGATTCATGAGGAGGAAGTTTTGAGGATGTTCCTTGCAGTGTTGTTTATGTTGGCAAAGAATTATAGGTAGCGTGAGTGTCCTTCACCGCAGGGGGAGTGGACAGGTGGATAGGCAACACATGGCAGAAACATACAAGTGAACACTACACAGCAGATAGAAGCTGTAGACTAGATGGACATATGACAGCAGCAGTCGGGCTCAGAAGCATAGCCCTAATGAAAAGGCAAGAAACAAAACGAGACATGTGCGTAAGACACCGTTCGTAAAATCTCACAATACACACGCATACAGAAAACAGACACATTTCAAAACATCGCATCCAATATCAAAATGATTATACAAAGAGGAAGTGTATAAGGACCGCGGAAATAAGCACAATAAAATTTTTTTTTTTACTTGACACATTCCCAGTGGTACAGGCCACTGGGAATGTGTCATGCATGGAGAAGTATAATTAACCCTTGGAAATTGAGAGTCAAAAATTAGAAGCAAAATTTAAAAGGAAACAATGAAAAATATCATATACATATTACCTTGTCTAGCTCGCTCATGCTCTTCTTTATGGAAAAATACTTCTTCCTGTTCACTTTCTTCATTCTTCTCTCTCCTCTCTCTTCTCCCTTCCCTTCTGTCCTTTCCCTGCCTCCCTTTCTCTGTCCTCTTTGTCCCTTCCTCTCCTCTGCCCTCTGCCAACACTGTTTCTCTGCCTTTTCTCTTTTCATCTGTACGTAATTTAAAGGGATCATTTTAGAGATGTTTGAGATATTCAGGAGGGCTCGATATGATGTTGCTAATCATCTACTTTATTAAACAACTTATTAAGTGGACACATAAATAACTTGGCCAAATTATCTCCTAAAAAAATAGTTCCTGTGCCTCCCCTAGCTCTTCCCCCTTAAGTTAACCCCCAATCCTGCATTATCAATGTATCTTTTTTCAAGTATTTACTTAATCCTACCTTATTACTTGTTCTAGGTAAAATTATTCATTGAATAAACTGATAGTCATCATCCTAAATGATGGAGACAGACATAAAGAATGATATCGTTTCCTGATTCTGGAAGATCTCATTTTAATGGAGAGGCATATAGCAATATGTATAGGTTGGTCACATAATATTCTGACACAGCTATTTTGACATTAGCCTATTTGACCATAAATTTATTTTTTTATATACACTAAGCCCATTCACAGCCAGGGATCAAATAACAATGAACTAAGATCAGATCACCAACACCAGTTTTATTCTTTGTAAGAGTGCCATTTGTACACATATACCATGTTCTCATCATGGAGGGGGGATGATTAAGACACTTCCCACCATTATTAATAAAACTGCTCAGTAGAAGTTAAAAACATAACCTAAAAATAATTTTTAAAGACAGATATGAAAAAGCTATCTTAGCAATGGCTCAAATAATCTGATGAATAAGGTAGACATCCTGTTTTGTTTAAAGGATTAAGGACTGTCTCATGGAAGGCTGGCATTTGAATCCTAAAGGCTGTATTGGTAAGACCCCTGGGACAACATGCACAACAGCCCAGAGACCAGGATGTAGACGGCATGTGTAAAAAATTGTAGGGACTTTATTGTGACTGGACAGAACGTGTGAGGCTGGAAAGATAGGCTGGAGACAAATCTTGCAAGTATATTAATGGCAGAATTAGTAACAGCCACGTGGATCCACGGTAGATTTAATAACAGTAAGAGGGGTATAGGAATGTCATTTCATTCACAAATGGCCAACATACTTTGTCAAAGCATTGGTCGAAAACAAAAGCCAGGAATCATGACCATGTAAACCACAGGTTTTTTTTTTTAAGAGACAGGGTACTGTTATTTCACCTAGGCTGAAGTGCAGTGGCCCAATCATAACTCACCACAAACTCCTAGACATAGCAGTCCTCCTGCTTCAGCCTTCTGAGTAGCTGGGATTACAGGTGCATGCCATTATGCCCAGCCATTTTTTTTTTTTTTTTAATTTGTAAAGCTGAGGTCTTTCTATGTTGCCTAAGCTGGTTTTGAACTCTTCGGCTCAAGTCAACCTCCCACCTCAACCTCCCAAAGAGCTGAGATTATAAGCTTGAAACACTGTGCCCAGTCTACTTTTAATAATTGTGCTATACTGCAGTTCAAGTTTGACCAAAGTCTCCCCTAGGTAGTATTATATAGTCGAGGTTTATTCCCATACTCGTTCCCCTTTTATGGGAAGAAGGAATAATGAGTGTCCTTCTTCACCATCAGCCCAGCTGTCTGAAGTTCCCCTTCTGTGGAAGCCCATTTATATTTACTATTCTTGAGAGATTTCTTGTTCATTTTCTTGATTCAAACTGTTTATTTCATGTTTTTACATTTAGCGTTCTAATGATTAAAGAACATTTTAATTTATCTAAGGTATCAGAAAATAAAAATGGCTTAGGATGTGGAATTAACTCAAACGAACTGACTTTGTCACTTACTGCTTTTAGATGGCTCATCTTGTAATTCTGGCTATTTTAAGGACCATTTGTTTCTAGTTTCCATGGTGAAAATTCAGAAATGTGCTTCCTGATGAAGTCTGGTCCTCAGTTATGGCTAAATTGAAAGATCAGGTAAGATTAGTCCAATGTGACTGGGAAAGTATATTATATAACTCAAACAATTGTTTTTCTATAGCTACGATGGTTCATTTTCTATTGATTTTAGTTATATTGAGATAAATGTGATATGTTGATATTATTCTTCCTTTGCTTACTAAATATTATGAATTATAAGCAATGTTTACTTAAAACTTCTCCTGGCCTTAATAATTATATTCCATTAAAAATATTTTGGAATCAGAATCTGTCTACAACATACATTCTATTCATGTCATAAGTTTAATACACCGAGGCTTTCAAGGAACTTGAACTCAGTCTTTGTGATGTTTTTTTCTGTTAGTCAACTCAGCTAAGTGGGAAACTTTCCTTCTATCATTTTTCTGGACGCTTCTAGGTTAGAGTTGACTAAAATAAAAATTTGCACAAGAGGTGGAAGAAAGAAGTGAGGTAAGAATCACTCCTCTCTGAAGTGGTTAAAGCATTGAGAAATGGACCTAGAGGTGCAGGTGGGTTTCAGGATGTCCTCCCTTTCCACTGACAGCTGGCACAGCTAATCAACCACAACCCTTGGCTCATCACAAGATGCAGAAGTGAAAGCCTTCCGTACACCTTCCTATCAGTTAGTTCATCATGGCCACACGTCATCAGATGGACGTGCCTGGCTTCCCAGATTTCTATGGAACAAACAAGCCTACTCTGATCCTCCCTCCCCTCCATTCTAAACCTTACTTCTCAGCTCCTGTCACAGTTGTTAACAGCCAAGCCCACAGTAACACCCTCATTCCACACTACTCCTAATGGCTCTACTTCCTCCATAGAACTTTGACACAATATTTACAGGTAATTTCATTTTAGCTTTTAGTACAAAAAAGAGGGACAATAATTTTTCTTCTGAGCTCTTCTTTTTTTGATAATGGAGTCTCCCCTTTGACTCATGATCCCTTTTACAGTTATGGCTCTAATAGAAATTTATTCATTTCCATGAAAACTCGCTGATCTATGTTTCTCTCTGAAAGCAGAGTAGGATAAAAATATTACACATGGCCATAAGAAACATTCTGGAGATTTTCTTTATTAACTAGAATTTAAATTAAAATACAAAAGTAGACACAAATGTGTCAAGTACTTAGAATTAGTCTTTAGTCCTTAAATTTGAAGCTCATATTCAAATCTGTTTATTAAAGGGGATTTGTGTGCATATGTACAGTTGTGTGTGATTGATATACATATCTAAAGAGAATAAATTTAAAACGAACTATAAAGTAATTTTTAAAGCTATGTTCATTTAGTTATGTGAATGTTTAGGCAAAAGGGAAGATCTGATGGGAGAAGGGTTTTTTTATGAATATAGAGAGTGTCTCAGCTCTAAATAAGACTGGTCTTCATCTTGATATAAAATTTGACCTAGAACAGGATTATAATTTGTGAGTTAAGAGAATAGGTTAAAAAGCAATAATCCACTAAAAAGGAAGGAATAGGGCAAGAAGGCAGTTGTTTTTGAATCCTGCATTTTCATTTCTGTCATTTCAGTCGGTTATGGAGACAGTAACAACAGCAATATCTGTCACATGGATAAAAGGAGACTGAGGTGAAGAGATGTGTGGAAGTGGGAAAATTTTGTGCAAATGACCATCTTGATCACGATGATCTCCTCTTCATTTTGCGTCTATTTTATTTTATCCCATACTCACAGGAGTTTCTTGCTGATAAGAGCTGATTTGATAAAATAATCCAAGAACTCTGCCAGTGGGACTCGCTCGGTTCCCAGGCAACAGATGCTTATTTTAAATATGGTCTTACAGAAGCTATGATTCATCATTGCTGTCTAAGTCTGAAGTGACATTTAACAATAAAGACCTTTGGGGAGCTGGTTGTTTCAGTGGCCTATCAGTTCAATCCAGCAAATGGCACCTAAACACCTACATGGCACTGGCAGGTTCACTCAATCGTCAAGAAATACAAGCTAGGTCTTTTGCTCAGAACAAAAAATTGGAGATACAACCAGCTTGTACCCACACATAGGCCCTACTTTCATGTAGTTCCCAGCACCGCAGGGAAGCCACAATAAACATAATAACTAAATGTTAGAAGAGGAGGAGATAACTGAGTAGAATAAGCCAACATTTTCATCAGAAGAAATGACCTAAGTAGAGACAAAAGGTTATGAAAATTCAAGATATATTCAAAGTCACTTGAAGTGTTAATAAGTATTATTGCTGAATGGTGAACATTCCAAGATCATCTATGATGATGATATTTTTCAAGCTCCAGTGATTTAATAATAACATTCATATTTTTGCCCTACTTTCCCCAGTTTTTTTTTAATTTCAGAATATTGGGTGGTACATATGTTTTGTTTATATGCTTTATTTTTGCACAGATTAAGTCAAAGTTGTAAGTGTACTCTTCACCCAGATAGCATATACAGTAGCCAATAGGGGCGAATTTACCCCAATGGATCAGAACAGAAAACTCAGGAGCAAAGCCATCCCCTCATCACCATCCAATCCCCAGCAAAGGAGACAATTACATACACTGTGAAGGAAGAATCCCCATTCAACAAAATTAGGCAACTGCCACGTTTCCTCATACTCGGTACAAGCCGTACCAACCACCACTTTCCCCACACTCCATACAAGTTTGTATCACAATACAAAAACTCACCAGACCAATGGATCAAATATTCACAAAGACATACAGTGCAGGGAATTCCCAGCACAGTCTAAAATGTCATGGCTGAACATCCTTTTCTTTCTAAATTTTTTTCCCAAGGGACTTTAAGATAGAGCTTTCTATGTTGCAACAAAACTTCCAAATAACAAATAGATAGTACAGGGGAACCTCAACCCAAAAATGCCAGTGCCGGTCAAACAAATGGGTATCCAAAGAGGACAAATGCTACCCTGCCACCCCAATTGGCACCTGAGACAGGTCCTCAAATGCCATAAAGGGCTGAAGACAAACTCTCCCAAATGGTAACCCAGTTGTCCCCTTACTCCCCCTCCCCCCTGTGCCCTGGGAACCGCAAATGAGCTCTAAATTCAAACCAGCTTTCCTGGTTCCATTCAACTTTGTGACTTCCACCCCAACAAGCATCTCAAAACAAACAACCAACAGGAACATCTGAAAACCTTCTCCAAATGGGTAGAGTCAGGCTTTTGGCATGCATGCCAGGGAACTTGCTTAACCAAAGACTGGCATCTGGACACTTTCCGAATCCATTTCCTTTTCCTCAACTCAGTTTAATTGTGGGAGTTGTGTCTACTTTGGGGAGACAGAGACAGGAGTTCCCCAGAGCTAAACAGGCTCCAGCAGCTGCTGGTGCTGCCCTAGGTGGACAGAGAAAATTAGATAAGGCAAAGACTGAATTCATTCCAGCTTCATTCTTTAAAAGCCAACTCAAATGTTACCTTTCTGTGAAACTTGACTTAATCTGGCCAAGAGCTTAGTCATTTTTAAGTGAAACTTCCTTACCCTGCATTTTAAGTACATTTTCTATAGTGCATTTGAATCTAGTTCTTTGCACCTATACCTTGGGTGCAAATTTGTGAATTTCTTGAATATTTATCTTCTTCCTAAATAAATTCCCAGAGATCCAGAATATATGAGAGCTACAAAGGACTAGAGTTTTGTAAATGACAGAAACTGGATATTAGGGACAGGCGAAAATAGGTAAAACCTGATTACTAATCCAAAAATTAACTATGTAGAGTCTATAATAGGAGGGGATGAATTCCAGAGATACATGGGTGATAAAATCACAATGACTAGGTAACTAGAGATATGAAAGACTAAAGATAGTTCTAATGTTTCTTTATGGTTGAAGAACATTACAAAGGGGATCATATTTTAAGTATAAATCTATGCTTTGGGATACAGGCATCTCTGAGCTAGTAATACTGTGTCCATTCAGTGTTCCAAGATTGGACTGTAAAACATTTTTATACATTTATGAGGACAATTATACACAAGGCTTAATCCGAAAGGTGGCTGATTAAACGTACGCATAGTTGCCTACTGAAATGCAGCTGTGTTGCAGTGAAAGAACCAATACACTGTTTTCAGGTTTTGGCTCTGTCATTTGTCAGTATGTATCCATAAACTGGGTATTCTATCTCAGCAAATTTCAATTCCTTTGAAAGCAAATGGGTGTGATAATCACTACTCTGCTTTTTTCACATGTTCTAATGAGGTCATGCTTGTGAAAGTTGGTTTAGAATGGCTTCACTCTTATATCCACAATACTCCACTGTGTATGGAACACATCTTAGTTTAAAATCTGAACAGCTTACTGGGACTACGCACAGAACCTTTGCACACATCGTGTCCTTATTTGTTTCCTACTATGCTGCCAGCACAAGTGTAGCACCTGCCACGTAGATATGAACATATGAACAGATAATGCCCTGAATAAGTAAATGAATGAGTTGTCTGTAATCTCCTGGTTCATTGGTTGGCAGAGACAAAGCTGGAAAGTGGATCTCCTGCTCCCAAAACCTTTATTTCCATTGTCCTCAAATTGTTCTAAATCATGAAATTCTTTGCTTTTACTTACACAGGACCTCACCATTAATTTGGGATATTTGTCTAAAAGTTAAATATGTGTTGTTTCTTGCCAAGAATCAAGTGACTACACAGAATTTGCCATGCATTTGAGCTGGCAATCACATTTTTTCATCTTGTATGTTTATCAGCTGATTTACACAGAGACTGTGTGCATATGTACTTTCATTTGAAAATATGGCAATGTGCATTTATCTGCTGCTTATTCATACATTTTGCAAGATAACTTCATTTCAAATTTGCTTTGGCAAAGTGTGATGCTGTTCTAGCATTTTACAAATAAAAAAAGCAGGTTTGAAGGAGGATTGGATTCATCATAGAAAGGTTAAATAATTCTGATTTTGAGCAATGAGTATCAATTGCTCTTTTAAGACATGTTTGAAGAATACTTGTCATTGAGGAAAACATTTTCAAGGGCCTCTTGAAATGCATTCAGATGTTAAGGGAAAGACAAAGAAGGTAGGGTAAACTAATGATTTTTGCATATTAAGTTGTTTTGAAATCTACTGTTCTTGCCATAGGAATGAAGGGTATCTCTACAATCAAGTATTTTTGCAAAATTGCAGCATAGCTTTGTGTTGGCTTACAATATGCAGAACAAATATTCTTGAAAATGGCAAGAAAGTCTGGCAATAAATAAATAAATAAATAATCCCCTAACTCCTAAGTGACTTAGATGGTTTGAATGAAATATTTCCCATGCAGTTAAATTTATGCCTGATTTTCTCTCCTCTATTTATGGTGAAATCTATTATACAAAGATCATGGTACACCAAAAACAGCTAATATATTTTATTGTTTTCTAAATCTGGGTTTTTAGCAAATAAGTAATTTTAGGTAAATTGTTTAATACTATATACTTGTTCCCTCATTTGTAAACTAAAAGAATTAAACTTAGATGACCTTTAAACTTTGAGATTTTATATATAAGTAGCTAAAATAGGGATAAATATTTGCATCATGGCTTGATTGGTAGTATCTAGAATACATATACTATATGTAGAATATACATAAATAGATGTAAACAGATAAAATAGTTGGTAAATTTAGAAAAACTATATATAATGGTACATACATGTGAAAATTGATGGATAATAAAATGGATATCCAGGGCGGTAAAAAAAAAATGTATATGTACATAAATAGTTAAAAAGTAAAACTCTGGAGGGAGGGAGGCAAGATGGCCGACTGAAACCAGCTTTCGGCAGAGGCTTCCATCCATAGGGAGAAATAATGGCCAGAAATAAAGTAGAATATTGGGAGCTGAGCTGAGAGAGAAAATCTATAGGTTTGCATCACCCCTGCTGCGACAAGCTGGGACTCCAAGGAAACAAATTTCAGATACAAAATCCATCCCAATGAGGATGAGAATCTTTCCCCTCCTCCCTCCCCAGGAAAGCAGCTTGAGGAAAGTAGAGAATAGAGGACCTTTTGTTTCACCAAAGGGGAGAGAACGACTGAGGGGCTGGACTCTCTCTATAGAGAGAGAGCAAGCCCAGGCAGTCTCTTGACTGGGCCAAAAGTTGATCTAATATTCTCCTTACCTTCCTAAACTCCCCAATCCACCTCTTCCCCCTCTCCTAGTGGTCTGGAAGACTACCCCCTGCAAAATCCAGAGTGTTTGGCAGACGTTTGCTAGGGTGGGGCACCTCCTGCTGTGGGGTAGTTGTACTGAAACTATAACTTTATAGAGGCGCAGTCACAAGGGAAGAGAGACTTGCCCCATGTTGGAAATAGCATAGTTCAGGTCCCTCAGTACCAACCACTGGGGACTGCGGCTCACCTGCTCCCGGCTCTGCAGCCCATGGTGTGTGGCTTGGCTCCCTGCTGGGCTCCTGTGACCAGCGGCTGCAGTGGTGACTCCTGCCCAGCTCCTGCAACCTGCAGCCTGTAGCCACCCGGCTCCTGTGACCCATGTGGCCCATGGCAACTATGCCCTCTGGCTCTTGAGACTTGTGTGGCCTGAGACTGGCCCCTGCATTCTGTGAGGCCCATAGCCAGAAATTCCACCCTTTGGCTCCCCGCCTGGCCCCTGAGACTCTCGGCCCATGGCCAGCAACTCCTGCCCAGCCCGTGTGACCCATGGCCAGCTGCCGGTGACTCTTGCCTGGCTCCTGTGACCTGTGTGGCCCACGGCCTGTAACTCTACCCTCTGGCACCCCAACTGGCTATGGCGACCTGTGAGCCATGGCCGGCAACTCCCACCCGGCTCTTGTGACCCACGACCTTGTGGCTGGCAACTCCAGCCCGGCTCCTGCAATGCTGCCCATGGCTGGTGGCTCCCACCTGGCTCCTGTGACCTGCAGCCCTGGAGCAGCGACTCCACCCTTCAGCTTCTGTGACTCCTGAGGCCCCTCCTCCCCCCCTCCCGCCCAAGCTGGCAACTCCACACTCCTGCTTCCTGCTCCGCTCCTGCAGCCAAGGCCTGGGGGATAGTGGCTCTGCCCTTCAGTTCCCTGCCAGGCTTCTGTGACCCTTTCGGCTGGTGGCAACACTCTCCAGCTCTCCACCAACTCCTACCACCTACACACAGCAGTACCTGAGACCAGCACCCCTGACAGTGGCAATAGCTCCATGATCCCTCCCACTGGGATCAAATTGAGCTGCCAGTGGACCCCCACTGCCTAGATGCTGAAGACCTTTTGAACTCTCTCACCTGATCAGTGTTTGTGTTGACTGGGACAACTGGTTTGGAACTCTTGACCTTGACCAATCACCCGGGGACCTACCAAGGTTGTACCCTGTTCGTGTTGTGGGAGTGTGGGATTCTCCCCTTCCAGTTGTCACCAGTGGGGGTGTGTGTGTCTTAGTTGCTAATGTATCTCCACAGCTGAGATTTCATCCTAAAGCCACTGATGCACTAGGATTGGACAGAGACTAGCTGAATACTGGTCAGTGCCATCTAGCCCCACCACACCAAGCAAGTCCCCAGAGTTTCAGGCTGTAGTTCTGAATGGGACCTTTGTAAAGCTCTAAGGGGAAAGCTGCAATTACCAGTTCCAGTTCTTTGGTAAAGGGCTGGTTAATTACAACTCCAGGAGCCCTCAATTCAGTTTCACATTGCCAGCTTCTCTAGCCAAATGGTGAAAAATAATTATGGGGCAGAATTAGTGGAAAAACTCTGGCAACATGAATAATCAGAGTACATCAACTCCCCAAAGGAATGATAAAGGAGACACAATAGAAGATCCCATTCATAAACAAATGGCTGAGATGTCAGAAATTGAATTCAGAATTGGGATTGTAAATAAGATTAACAGAATGCAGGTAAAGGTGGAATTAGAAATTCAAGGAGAAATTCAAAAGTCGTCTCAAGAATTCAATGAATTCAAAGACAAAATCAGCAAAGATTTTGACACATTGAGGCACGAACTTGCAGCCTGCAAAGATCAGAGAAATACAGTAGAATCCGTCAGTAACAGAAGGGAGCATACAGAAAAAAGGATTTCTGACAATGAAGACAAGGCTTTGGAATGCTCCCAAATGCTCAAAGTGGAAGAGAAGTCAAGGGCAAAAACGGATCATTCCCTGAGAGAATTGTGGGACCACTCCAAAAGAGCAAACACTTGCCTCATAGGAATCCCTGAAGGAGAAGAGGTTGGTCTGAAAGGCTCAGATACTCTATTCCAAGAGATAATTGAGGAAAACTTCCCAAGCATGGCAAGAGATACTGAAATTCAGGGAGCAGACAGTTTCAGAACACCAGCATGACTCAACCCAAATATGCATCTTCTAGACATTGTAATTAACTTCACCAAAGTTAATATAAAGGAGAAAATCCTGTAAGCAGCCGGACGTAAGAAAATCATAACCTACAAGAGGAAGAATATTAGAATGACTGCAGATCTCTCTGCTGAAACTTTTCCAGCCAGAAGAGGATGGTCATCGACCTTCAATCTCCTAAAAAAAAAAAAAAACAACTTTCAGCCCAGGACCCTGTATCCAGCTGAATTGAGCTTCATTTATGACAGAGAAGTTAAATACTTTAATGACATACACAGGTTGAAGAAATTTGCCATAATCAAACCAGCTCTTCAGGATATCCTCAGACCCATCCTCCATAATGACCAGCACAATGCTGTACCACCAAAGTAAACTCACTCTGAAATTCTTGACCAAAACCTAACTCCCACAATGGTGAAAAGATTTAAAATGTCCACTGGACTTTTGAAAAACTTAACACCCAAAATACTTGCAGACTTATCAATACTCTCCATTAATGAAGCTTAAACTGTCCACTTAAGAGGCACAGGTTGGCTGACTGGATACAAAAACTCAGGCCAGATATCTACTGCATACCAGAATCTCATCTTACCTTAAAGGATAAATATAGACTTAGGGTGAAGGGATGGGCATCTGTAATCCAGGCAAACAGAAATCAGAAAAAAGCAGAGGTGGCAATTTTATTTGCAGATACACTAGCCTTTAAACCAACAAAAGTAAAGAAAGTCAAGGATGGTCACTTTATATTTTTTAAGGGAAACACTCAACATGATGAGATGTCAATTATTAACATTTATGAACCCAACCAGAATGCTCCTCAATTTATAAGGGAGACCCTAACAGACTTGAGCAATTTAATATCTTCCAGCACCATAATAGTTGAAGATTTTAACACTCCTTTGGCAGTGTTCGATAGATCTGCCAATAAGAAACTAAGCAAAGAAATTTTGGACTTAAACTTCACAACAACTGAATTTAACAGACATCTACAGAACATTTAATCCTAACAAAACTAAATACATATTCTTCTCTTCAGCCCATGGAACATCCTCCAAAATTGATCACATCTTAGGTCACAAGGCTAACCTCAGAAAATTTAAAAGTATAGACATTATCCCTTGTATTTTCTCAGATCATCACACAATAAAAGTTGAACTCACCAATAACAGGTACTTGCATACTCATACAAAGACATAAAAACTAAATAACCTTATGGTGAATGATAACTGGGTCATAGATGACATTAAGAAAGAAATTGCCAATTTTTAGAACAAAACAATAATGAAGACATGAATTATCAGAACCTGTGGGATACTGCAAAGGCAGTCCTAAGAGGGAAATGTATAGCATTGCAAGCCTTCATCAAGAGAATGGAAAGAGAGGAAGTCAATAACGTAATGGGACAGCTTACACAACTGGAAAAGGAACAACATTCCAACCCCAGACCCAGCAGAAGAAAAGAAATAACTAAAATTAGAGCAGAATTAAATGAAATCAAAAACAAAAGAATTATTCAAAAGATCAATGAATCAAAAAGTTGTTTTTTTGAAAAAATTAAAAAAAATTGATCAATCTTTGGCCAACCTAACCAAAAATAGAAAATTAAAGTCCATAATATCATCAACCATAAATGACAAAGGCAAAATAACAGAAGACACCTCAGAAATTCACAAAATCCTTAATGAATACTACAAAAAAAACTACATATTTATTCTCAGAAATATGAAAATCTGAAAGAAATTGACCAATTCTTGAAAGCATGCCAACTTCCTAGACTTAATCAGAAAGAATTGGAAATGCTGAACAGACCTATATCAAGTACTAAAATAGAATCAACTACACGAAATCTCCCAAAAAAGAAGAGTCCGGGACCAGATGGCTTCATGTCAGAATTCTACCAAACCTTTAGAGGAACTAGTACCTATATTACTTAAACTTTTCCAAAGCATCGAAAAAGAAGGAATACTTCCCAACACATTCTATGAAGCATATATCACCCTGATCCCTAAACCAAGAAAAGACCCAAGAAGAAAAGAATACTATAGACCAATATCTTTAATGGACATAGATGCAAAAATATTCCGTAAGATCCTAGCAAACAGAATCCAGCAACACATCAAACAAATTATACACCACGACCCAGTGGGTTTTATCCCAGGATCTCAAGGTTGGTTCAATACACGTAAATCTATAAATAATAATACATCACATAAACAAACTAAAAAACAAAGACCATATGGTTCTCACAATAGATGCAGAAAAAAGCTTTTGACAATATCCAGCATCCTTTCATGATCAGAACACATAAGAAAATAGGTATAGAAGGGACTTTTCTTAAATTGATAGAGGCCATCTATAGCAAATCCACAGCCAACATCATCTGAATGGAATAAAATTGAAAACATTTCCACTCAGATCAGGAACCAGGCAAGGTTGCCCATTGTCTCCACTGCTTTTTAACATTGCAATGGAAGTCTTAGCCATTGCAATCAGGCAAGAGAAGGTGATCAAGGGTAAACAAATAGGGTCAGAGGAGATCAAACTTTCACTCTTCACAGATATTATTTTATACCTGGAAAACCCCAGGGACTCAACCACAAAACTCTTAGAAGTGATCAAGCAATATTGTAGCATCTCAGGACGAAAAATCAATACTCACAAATCAGTGGCTTGTATATATACTAATAATAGTCAACCCAAAAAAGGACTCTATTCCCTTTACAGTTGTGCAAAAAAGATGAAATATTGGGGAATTTACCTAACAAAGGATGTGAAAGATCTCTATAAAGAAAATTATGAAACTCTGAGACAAGAAATAGCTGAAGATGTTAACAAATGGAAAAACATACCATGCTCATGGCTGGGAAGAATCAACATTGTTAAAATGTCCATATTACTCAAAGCAATTTACAAATTTAATGCAATCCCTATCAAAGCACCACTGTCATACTTTAAAGATCTGGAAGAAACAGTACTTTGTTTTATATGGAACCCAGAAAAAACCTCAAATAGCCAAGACATTACTCAGAAATAAAAACAAATCAGGAGGAATCATGCTACCAGACTTCAAACTATACTATAAAACTATATTGATCAAAACAGCATGGTATTGGCACAAAAATAGAGAAGTAGATGTATGGAACAGAATTGAGAACCAAGAGATTAACCCAGACACTTATCGTCATTTGATCTTTGATAAGTCCATCAAAAATATAAATTGGGGGAAAGATTCCCTATTTACAAATGGTGCTGGTAGAATTGGCTGGCAACTTGTAGAAGACTGAAACCGGACCTACACCTTTCACCATTAACAAAAATTGACTCTCACTGGATAAAAGATTTAAACTTAAGACATGAAACTTTAGGATTCTTGAAGAGAGTGCAGGAGAAACACTTGAAGAAATTGGCCTGTGAGAAACTTTATGAGGAGGATCCCCTGGGCAATTGAAGCAACACTAAAAATACATTACTGGGATCTGATCAAACTAAAAAGCTTCTGCACAGCCAAGAACACAGTAAGTAAAGCAAGCAGACAGCCCTCAGAATGGGAGAGGATATTTGCAAGTTCTGCTTCTGACAAAGGTTTGATAACCAGAATCCACAGAGAAATCAAACTTATTAATAAGAAAGGAACCAGTGATCCCATTTCATTGTGAGCAAAGGACTTGAACAGAAGATTCTCTGAAGAAGATAGGTGCATGGCCTACAGACAAATGAAAAAATGCTCATCATCTTTAATCATCAGAGAAATGCAAATCAAAACCACTTTGAGATATCATCTAACTCCTGTAAGAGTGTCTCACATAGCAAAATCCCAAAACTACAGATGTTGGTGTGGATGTAGAGAAAAGGGAACACTTCTGCACTGCTTGTGGGAGTGCTAGCTAATCATCCCTTTGGAAAGAAGTATGGAGAATACTCAGGGATCTAAAAGTAGACCTACCATTTGATCCTGCTATTCCTCTACTAGGTGTATATCCAAAAGACCAAAAATCACTTTATAACAAAGATATTTGCATCAGATTGTTCATTGCAGCTCAATTCATAATAGCCAAGTCATGGAAGAAGCCCAAGTGCCCATTCCCATGAATGGATTAATAAATAGTGGTATATATATACAATGGAATATCATACAGCCTTAAAAAAAGATGGAGACTTTACCTTTTTTACGTTTACATGGATGGAGCTGGAACATATCCTACTTAGTAAAGTATTTCAAGAATGGAAGAAAAAATATCCAATGTACTCAATACTATTATGAAACCAATTTACAATCACTCATATTTTCATATGAAGAATAGATCACAACGATGGCCCAAGATGAAGGAGGGAGGAGGGGGGTAGGAAGAGTGGGGGGACGTCAGATCAAGGGAAGGTGAATAGTGGCTCACACCTAAGGTGCATAATGCAAGGGTACATGTTAGATCTATTAGTATAGAGTATAAATGTCTTAACACAGTAATTAAGTAAATGAGATGAGGTATATATTAACCAGTGTGATGTAAGTGTTGCCAATTCTATATAAAATCAGCATCTTGTACCCCATAAATGCATTAATGTATACATGATCTATGTGCTTATGATTTAATAAAAAAAGGTAAATCTCTGAATGAAGTCATAGTCAGGATGATAGAGATGGTCATAAAAAGTGACCATAAAGAATATTATAAAGATGGCAAAATTAGACAATAGTAATATAATTTACCCTTTTCCTGGATAAAACAATCCATGGATGTCTGTTAATCACATTATTATTACTGCTGCTACTATTATTTTTGGTATATTATTTTTATTATTATAATTCTATAATCATTCCACTTAGGTAATAGGGGTGTGGATGAATAGAGAATGGGTGCAGCGTGGATAAGATGAAAACATCCGGGAAGATAATAAAAGGCTTCTCCCACTACGCAATGCCTTTTAGTTGCCAAAGCATTAGTGATGTATCCATTCTAGACTTCAAAGTTGTACTCAACCTAAAAATCTAATTTATAGGACAATTGACCTTCCTTGGTTACCACTTTGTTTCTTACAATGGATAATAAAATTAAATATACTTCAATGAGTAGGGAAATTTTCCAAGATACTTGAATAGCCTTGGTATATAGGTTTCAATAGCTGTTTTTCTGAATTTTTCTCTTTTTAGCCTAATCTCTTTCTTTCTTTTCTTTTCCCTTTTTGTTTTTTGTTTTTTTTTTTTTTTTTTTTGAGACAAAGTCTCACTCTGTTGCCTAGGCTAGAGTGCCATGGCATCAGCCCAGCTCTCACAGCAACCCCAAACTCCTGGATTCAAGCAATGTCTCTGCCTCAGTCTCCTGAATACCTGGGACTACAGGTGCCTGCTACAGTGCCCAGCTAATTTTTCTATTATTAGTAGAGACAGGGTCTTATTCTAGCCTAAGCAAGAACAAAACCGTTCCACCCCCTTACTCCTCCCAGAGGGCTGGGATCACAGGTATGAGCCACCATAGCCTCCCTAATCTCTTTCTATTGCTGCTTCCACTGGATCGTCTCAGAAAATTCCTTTGGAATATAAGTTCCCTTAATGTTGGAGGCTTTTTTTTCATTTCATCCACTTATTTCCAAACCCGGCTCCTGGTGCTTAGTGAATTGGCTAATTAATTTGTAATATGCAAATTATGATCAAGTTCCTACTCCTAATGTTGTACGAATCTAAATTTTGTTCCCAACATAGTTTACTGTGGTTGTTTGCATAGAGTTTTAGCTGATCATTAGAATAAGACCATAATCTCCTTCCCATATGTGTACTGTCAGCATAGTATTTGAAACTGTACTGAATGTTAGTGTGTCATTGGTGTATTCAGGGATATGGTAGTACCTAAGTCTGTACCAACAGAGCAACATCATAAACTTGGAATTGTGTTCATATTAATGGAAAATACATTTGCATTCAACTGAGAATAAGCATTTTGTTTCAGAAACATTTATGGAACATTTACTATTTTAACATATTTATATACTATTATAAACATATTTTAGGTATGTGGGAAACAAAACTTATGAAGTTTATCTTCTATGGAGGAGAGGCAGACAAGTAACTAATAGGTGAATTGTAAAATATGTCAGAAGGTGCTAAGTGGGAAAAAGAGCTGGGGGAGTAGAATTTAGTGTGTAAGTACAAGGAATATTGTTACACAATTTGTGATATTAAATAAAGGTCATTAGGGTTGGCATCATTGGGAAGATTATAAATTAGTGAAAACTTCGAAGAGAAGTGGGCTGGCTGGGAGGATATAGAGAAAAAGTCTTCCATGCAAAAAGAACAGTGTGTGTCTGGAAAAAATGTAGAATTGCAAGAAGGCGATTATGGCTGAAAAGGGGGTGGGGGAAGGGAAGAATGTTGGTACAAGACGACAGATAGGTACCAGCAGGATCCACTGAGTAATGAAGGAATTTGTAAAACTTTAGTTTTATTACCAGTGAGTCACCACTTGAGGATTAAAACTGAGAAGTGACAAACCTGACACATTTTCAAAGGATCACTTTTGTCAATATGTTACGGAGAGGGAAGGGCTAGGAACACAGGCACCAGCTGAAATCTGTCGCATACTGGGTGAGAAATGATGGCGGCCTGAGTCAGGACGGTAGCAATGGAGGCAAAAGGTGGGCAGAGGGCGGTCACATTTTGAAAGTAAATCCAACAGAATTTGCTAGGGTATTGAACATAAGTGGCAGAGAGACGTCAGGGATACATATTTTCTGCTTGAAAATTATTAAGCATTATCTGTGGGTTATAGTAGAATCAGGTAAAAAGTAGCTTGAATCATACATTATATATAACTTTGTTTTCTTTTTTATAACTTTGTTATTTCATGCATTTCTTATTTCAAAAAGCACTGACACTGGTATACCAAACTGAAGAGAAACAGACTGTATCAGCCATAATATGGAGTAAAGATCTGTGCCAAAAGTAAATCCTTAATAAATACTAGTATACCTCATTTTATTGCACTTAACTTCATTGCACTTCACTGATAATGGTTTTTTCACAAATTGCAGGTTTGTGACAACCCTGCTTTGAACAAGTCTTTTGGCACCATTTTTCCAACATGTGCTCACTTTGGGACCCTGTGTTACAGTTTGTTAATGCTCACAAGATTTCAAAATTTATTATTATTATTATTATTATTATTATTATATCTCCTATTGTGATCTGTGATTAATGGTCTTGTTACTATTATAATTGTCTGGGGGTTCCACACATCATACCTATATAAGATGGCAGACTTAACTGATAAAAGTTCTGGGTGTTCTCACTGCTCTACCCATCAGCCATTCCCCTGTCTCTCTCCCTCTCCTCAAGCCTCCCTATTCCCTAATTAGGCTAATTTTAATAACTCTGCATGGCCTAAAAGTGTTCAAGTGAAGAGAAGAGTCACCCTACCTCTCGCTTTCAATGAAAAGCTAGAAGTAATGAAGCTCGGTGAGCAAGACGTCAAAAGTTGAGACAGGCTGAGAGGTAGGTCTCTTGTACCAAGAAGTGACCTACATTGTGAATGCAAAGGAAAGAGTTTTGAAAAAAATTGTAAGTGCGAATCCAGTGAACACACAAATGGTAAGATAGCAAAACAATCTTATTGCTGATATGGAGAGAGTTTGACTGCTCTGGGTAGATGATAACACCAGACCTTAAACCAAAGCCTAACCCAGAGCAAGGATCTAACTCTCTTCAAACTTACGAAGGCCAAGAATGGTGAAGTTTCATGTTATGTAGATTAAGGGCCTTTAAAGCCTCTGCATGATGTGATCCCCTACCAAAGTATGACACCAGGAGACAAGAGAAAAGGGACACGAGGGATTTACATGTGAGACACCAGTGGTGGCAGGTCACGGCCACTCCCGGGAAGAGCAACTGATTATACTATAAGCAAGCACAAAGAAAGAAACCTTGACCGGGAATAGGATGTGCGCCAGCAGGTGTGAGAGTGCAGTCTTCTGTAAAGGTCAGCATGTCGTCAGGCGCACTCTGTGAGCGGGCAGCCAGTCCTCTGTGGCTCTCTTTGTTTTAACTGTTGGCCGCTGAGTGGGATTGGGGCCAGGATCTCTAATCAGTGAAGAAGAAAAGTCAGAAGGGAGCAGCTGGGTTCCGTGAGGGCTAAGAAAAGACGTTAACTCCATAACATAAAAATGCATAGTAAAGCAGCAAGCTATTCAGAAGTTCTAGCTAAGAGAATTGATGAAGATTATTAAACAACAAAATTTTAATGTAGACTCATATTGGAAAAAGATGCCATCTAGGACTTTCACAGTTAGAGACAAGTCAACACCTGGCTTCACAGGTTTAAAGACTGACTTCCTTGTTAGAAGCAAATCCAGGGGGATGACTGTAAGTTAAAGCCAATGTTAATTTACCATTCTGGAAATCCTGGGGTCTTTAACACATTGTTGACTGGTCACACATTACACGGTCACATAGTTTCTGTGTAAAATTGCAGATCAGCAATGTGTTAAGATTCTATATTATAAGCAGCTGAGGGATGAGGCGGGGAGAAAATAAAATCAGCTAAATTTGGGACAACTGGGAATTGAGACTGGGAAAATCGAATCTGGGCACAGCTTCCATGTTAACCACAATTTAATTGTTCCTGGTAAATCTTCCATGTCAGTGTTGGAGGACTCTGCTATGGGGTGCAACAACCCTGTGCACGTTCTCTGTTATAACTTTTACCACAATACATTGTACACTTATTCGCCTACTAATTTATGTTCTGTCTAGTCAGACTATAATCTCCATGCAGGCAGGAACTGCATTCCTTTACTGCTGTGTTGGAAGCACATTCCAACATCCTGCCTTGAACATACCAGGCACTCAGAATATTTGTGCCAAATTTTTAAAAATGAAAAACAAATGTAATATTGCACACATGATTCATGATTTGTCTGCTGTATTTCTGCCATGCCAGTTCCCAAACTCGGATATGTCCCAGTCCATAATTGAGAACAAATGAAGTTTTAAAAGTTGCAACTTGGGAAATCATGCTATCATATTATAGCTACTTTCCAACGTTTGTTTCTTTCTCCAGTTACTCTGTATTCCATGGAAAAGGTTTTTATTACCCACTTTTAAGAGCCTTCTTGCTACCCCTGCATTTTTGTAGAGATAATTATTTCTCCTGTATTAGGGAAAACTCAAAGCAAATCAAAGCTTATATTCTATTTACTTTCTTTCATGATATTTACCTCATATTTTTATATCCACTAAGCTTTTGTTTTTCTCTTGTGGGAAGAGAAACGTCCCCCTACTTCAGGATATTTTTTGTCCTTCATTCATTTTCCTGTATCTGCATTCTCTCTTCATCCTTTTGCTTACTGACGAGTTCAGGCCTCTGAATTGTCTTACACATGCACAGCCGACCCTCATCCTTTGTAGATGCTCACACATTAGAGCTTCTCTTTATTTTCACTACTGAACGGCTTGCAAGGATGTTGAAGATGCACTGCCTCTGGAACCTCGGCTCACACTCAGGACTTCTCTTGCATCCTGCTTTGTTTATCTGTTTCCATAGATATCAGAATGGATTTTGAAACTCAGGTGATCTGTCTTTCAATGTCTCTAGTCCTCCAAATCGCTCGCATCAGGTTATCAGACATCACTGCTAAACTTGCTCTTGCCAAGCACATTAATACGCAGTTAAATTAATCAAAGATGTCTTTTCTTTCAATCTATATTCTTTGTTCCTTGTAATGTTTGTCAGTTGACTGTTATGCTATTTCCAGTGCTGATATATCTGGTCTCTTTTGGCTTCCATGACCCCTCCTTGTGTTGTTTCTTCTCCAACCCCTCTAATGATGTTTTTTTCTTCTTATTCCTCCTATCATGCAAATATGAATATTTACCAGAATTATGCAATTATATTTCTTTTCCTATTCACTGCTCTTATTCCTCCTATCATGCAAATATGAATATTCGCCAGGATTATGCAATTGTATTTCTTTTCACACTGTTCATAATCTTACCTACATGTTTCTGATCAACTACTCTGCTCAAATTCTTGGATATTTTCTGACATTTCCCCGACCAAAATGGTAGCCACAGGCTACATGTGGCTCTTGACCATTTGAAATATACCAAATTTGCTATAGTTGTAAAAGACACACAAATTTTAAAGGCATAGTACAAAACCTAAGGTAAAATATATGATAATTTTTGTATTGATTACATGAAAAAGCAGTATTTTTGATACACTGGCTTTTATGAAATATGTTATTAAAACTAATTTTACCTGCTTCTTTACATTTCAAAATTTAAATTTCACATTAAATTTTAATTTTATGAAAATTAAACAAATTAATTTTAATTATAAATTTCCAGGTGGGTGCTCAAAAATTTGAAATTAGGAAGGGTTCACCTTATATTGTGATTGGATGGTGCTGTTGGAAATGACCCCAGACATTTTCCACATTCTGTAGTAAACCAATTTACCTTTTGGATGGGGCCAGCAGCTCTTTTCCTGTCCACCTTGTGTAAGTCCTGGGTCTTCTTTCACATTTGTGTCTCCTAGCGCTTGCTTACAGCCTACTCTCATTCCACCTCTGTGACCATTTACTTAATCATTAGACCTTGAAATTTTTTCCTTTATTATTATTTTTTAATTTTTACATATACATGTGTTAATTAGGTTTCCACTTTTTGCCTTCACAGAATTTTAAAGGCTTAAAATTTAGTAACAATAACAATGTTTAAGGCTCGGCACCTGTGGCTCAGCGGGCTAAGGCGCCAGCCACGTACACCTGAGCTGGCAGGTTCGAATCCAGCCCGGCCCGCCAAACAACAATGACGGCTACAACCAAAAAATGGCCAGACATTGTGGCAGGCACCTGTAGTCCCAGCTACTTGGGAGGTGGAGGCAGGAGACTCGCTTGAGCCCAGGAATTGGAGGCTGCTGTAAGCTGTGAAGCCACGGCACTCTACCCAGGGTGACAGCTTGAGGCTCTGTCTCAAAAAAAATATATAAATAAATAAAAAATAAAAACTTAAGTAAAACACACATAGGGTACGAAATTACAAAGAACACAAAAGAGTTCCTAG
>CAUYRH010152772.1:0-12889 GCA_963574655.1 Perodicticus potto
TTTTGAGACAGAGCCTCAAGCTGTCACCCTGGAGAGTGCCGTGGCATCACAGCTCACAGCAAACTCCAATTCCTGGGCTCAAGCGAGTCTCCTGCCTCTGCCTCCCAAGTAGCTGGGACTACAGGCGCCCACCACAACGCCAGGCCATTTTTTGGTTGCAGCCGTCATTGTTGTTTGGCGGGTCCAGGCTGGATTCAAACCTGCCAGCTCGGGAGTACGTGGCTGGCACCTTAGCCGGTTGAGCCACAGGCGCCGAGCCGGTTGCCCCTTTCTAAAGCAGAGTGCCAGCTTTGTATTTATACTTAGGATATTCTGTATCTTAATAGTATCCTCTATATTGTCAAAATGCTGGGCCACCCTGAGGCTGGATCACCTCCACCGGGCCCTAAGAAGGGGTGCCTTCTCTGTGACACATGAAGGAGCAGTGTCCTGGCCCCAGGACATTCTGACATACTGATTTTTAAAAAAAAAATCAGGAAGGAAAGAGTTTAGAAGAATTGATTTTTCCTTTGGAAGCTGGAGGAGGTGGGGGAGGCAGGGTCTGACTGTGGAAGTGGACAGGTGGCTGGATGGAATTCCTCTTCCAAGGACATCAACTTGGAAAGTCCTTGGTGTCCATGAGCCCCTTTCCCTGTGGCAGGCTCCCTCATGGGGGTAAAGTGTGATGCTGGGGGTAAAGTGTCAGGCACCAGAAGGAGGGGGTGCAGCTGAAAGCAGGGCAGGTGTGCAGGGACTGGCGACCCTGCTGACCCGGGCTGGGACTGGGAAGCAGCTGTGCGACGCTCAATCACGTTCTGTGGCCTTCATTAAACTTGCCCACCGTCTTCCCATCTCAGCTGGAATGGGCCATCCTGTGTCATCTGAAGACGTTCATAATCTCGGGTGAGCCCCATTCCACGCTCAGCTAAAGGAACAGGGCAGCACATTGGGAAGAATGTTGCTTCTTTTTTCATGGAAAAAAGATGGAAAGAGCCTCATTCAGCGCAGTGTTCTAAAAACACACTGAGAGTGAATCTCCTGACACCAGCCATCCTCTTATCACCGCGTGTTTGTACTTAGCAGCACAAGAGCCGCTGGAGGCTCTGTATCTCCACGGAAAGTCTGATTCCCTTTGATGTTAAACTGGGCACAGTCAGAGGTACTTAGGGAACCCCTCTGTCCAGCATTCAATGTCCTTTACCAGGACAAAGGCAAGTGCTGCCCCCGCAGGAGGGACATTTCGGAGACTCTGCCCCGTAAGCGAGAGTAAGCTTCCCCAGTGGGAACCCAGGCAGACACCGTTAGGCTTTGGGAGGGTGTCTAGGGCCATTCCCAGTAAAGGCCTTTCTGTGAAAATATTTGCATTTTTGAAGAAATTTGAAAGAGACAGAAGGAGCATGTCGGCCCCCAGGACGGACGGGGCATCTGCTGTCCTGTTCAGGACGCTACACTGGGGCCCTGGAGGACCACAGAGGCAAGAGGCCGGCTGAGCGCACACGCGCTCTCTCTCACAGTCAGGCACCGACACGCTCGTGCACACACGAGCAGGTACCCTGCGGTGCTCACACGCAAACACACACGCACACCCCACCCGGGATGCGCAGGGCCGGACGCCGCGCCCCTGCGGGGTCCACACGGCAGCCCGACCACCCGCGTCACGAAGCCCCAGCTGCTCCCGCACGCCAGGCAGGTCAGTCAAAGGGGGCTGTCACCCCGCGGCCACCGAGCGCTGCTACTTCCCGGGGCAGCGGCGAGAGACACCTGCTAGTCTCCCGTCACTTCCTCGCTTCGCAACCCGCAGCTGTGTGCTCGCCTTTAGACGCGGGTCGGTGCGGCACTTAGAAGGTTCAGGCGCCCGGTTTCCCGCATCCGACCTCCGCCACAGGCGTGCGGGGGGACCCCTGCGGGCCCCAGGCCGCAGGTCCGGCCAGCACGAGGACAGTGGGCGAGGAATGCAGGGGTCCCGCGCCTCTGGCGGGCAGGTCCGCCCTCAGGGCTGGGCATCCGGCCGCGAGCCAGGGGCGCCTGGGGTCCCCAGCCTTAGACGGCGCGCCGAAGACGCACGGAGCACAGGGTCAACTTGCCCCCCCCCGCCCCGACCAGGCCGCCCTCCACCTCGGACGGGCCGCGGTCGGTCCTCGCGCTGAGGTCCCTTCTCTGCTCTCCGCCTCGCCCTTAGTCTCCCCTCCCCTCCTCTGCTCCGCTCCTTCCTCCCTTCCCTCGCCCCTCCTTGTCCTCCTACCCTGCGCCCACCTCCCTCCTCCCACTGCCCTCCCGGGGCTCGGGCGGGTGCTCCGCAGCCACCCCCGCCCCCGCGCGGCGCGGAGCCGGGTAATAACCCGGGCGCGGGCGGCGCAGCCGCTGTGGGGGATCCTCCTGCGCTCCGCCCGGTCGGGGCCTCTCCGCACACCCGCACGCCGCCCGGCTGGGGACCGTCGCTGGTCCCCAGGGCCCTCCGAGCGCCCCCCATGAAGCCCTGCGGGTCCCTCTCTAGCGCGCCGCACCGCGCTCGGGGCTGCCTGGCGCTCTGGGCGCTGCTGTTGGCTCAGGTAGGTGAGCGCGAGTCCCCGAAGGCAGGAGCAGGTCCCTCCCGCGGGTCCTCTCCCGCTGTCCCTGCCGCCTCACCGAGGTGTCGCCGCTGTTTTCCCGCAGGCACCTGCTTGCGCCCTGGGATCCGCGGCGGCCGCGCCCGGGAGCCCGAGCGTCCCGCGTCCCCCCTCTCCCGAGGAGCTGCCGGGCTGGATGGAAACGGGCGGTAAGTCGCGGGGCGGGGGCTTCTAATCCCCGGGATTTCGCAGCTTGTGACCCCTGGCGCTGGTTTAGTAAGTGCCATGGCTATGCTGACTCCACAGAACTCTCTGCTTTTAGGACGCGGCTGTACGTTTTTCTCACTATAGGAGCGAGCACACCAAGTGGATTTCCACAATATTTATATCCTATGCCTGGAAAAGGAGCGAATAAGGGTTTTAGCAATTATTGCCCTAACATTAGGAAAAGACGAGGAAATATATTTGTTAAAAGTTAAAGAACTTAGGACGAAACCAGCGGTTGTGTTAATGTATACATCAAAACCGTTAGAGCGTCTCAACCCTCCTCCATCCATCCTCCTCCAGAGCCTCCTCTTCCTTTTCAAATTGAAGTCTTTCTCTGTCTTTTACTGTCATCAGAGCGGAAGATGAGAGGTGTCATTTTCCCTGGGTGCTCATCATTTTAGTTAATGCCCTTTGAGAACTGGGGCTTGAGACACGGTAGTGTATGAAGTGGCTGATGAGCCAATCGTGACCTTGGAAGCAATGTTCTCATCCTGTGCCGTGATTTGGCCTAAGGCAAGTCTGATCCTTTAGCAGTTGTAGTTTTGCTTCTGCAACCTACAAGTGGCATTTGCAAATATAATGGCTTATTGGAATGGAGCCCGTCTTGGTATTGCATTAGGTGAAGGAGAGAGCAGGTGTGCAGCTCTGGTTGTTAGGTTGTTTTTAATCTAAACCCATCTGTTGGCAATTGTTATATGTTACTTTGCATTTCTTCTGACTATAAATTGGCATCTCAAATGTTAATAATAATTGACCTTTGTAGGAAGAACTGGGTTTGATTTTCTTTGATTTTATGGTCAGAAAAATCTAGAAAATTAAAGAATAATTCAAAATTACTAAATGCGGTTTTTTCATTTTCATAAAGTAACACAAAGAGAAGAATTTAATATTTGCATTCACTGTGGAAATTCTTCCCTGTTGAATTGAGTGGGTGAATAGTTCCAGAACCATCAGATTGATGCGTGCCTATTGGTAAGGACCACCAGAGGGCGCTAGATGCAAATGATATAAAATGTTTAGACTAATTTTTCACAATGTGTCTGCAAAAGAAAATTATCTGTTTATTTAAAGTTCACTTTAAGTGTGGTTGTCATTCTCTTTTAATGTTTGGCTCACAATGCATTCTACTATATAGCAATTGTGTTAGAAGTTAATTGTAACTCACTTTTTTAGTAAGATTTTGGTAAGAAATTTTAGTTCCCCCAAATGGTGAAAATTCTAAAGGGACCCAGGTGATTTCCCAAGTACTTTAAAACCATTAGACACAGAGAGCAAGTGAGGAAATCAAGTCAGCCTTCCTGCATAAGTGTGCTTTACCCTGAAAACCATTCTCAGCTTCCTTCCCACTTCCTGTGAGTGAGCTGCTCTGCTAATGCTATTCTGATCAGGGGGCTCCCAGCACAGAGTTTCCATGACAACTTTCATTTAAAAACAACATTAAAATATTCAAACTCTTCAGTTAATAATTATGTTTGCTATACAAAGAGGGACAATTAAGTTTGTGAACTCACCTTAGAAAAAGTGCTATGTACTTCACTGCTGAATATCAATCACTACGGTGACCTCTGACGTGCTCCACTTGGCCATCTGGTGACTGACTAGAGTGACAGTCAGCAGTGAGGTATGTCGCACTTTTTCTAGGATGGGTTCACAAACTCAACTGTCAGTCCTCGTATTTTACTATAACCTGTGCTTGTGAGGTTGTTTTCATCAGTTGCACCTGTTTGGTGGACATACTATCCGGCAATGGCTACTAACTGAAATCAGCCACGGGATTTACACCAGGGAAACTGGCAAATGCTCAATACCAGGCCATTTCCCCCAGATAGCTCATTGTCAAGCATTTACCAGCACAGCACTCTCTGTATTTATGTAAAAGAGGCTTACTAGTAGTTATTTTGCAAGATAAATTTGTCTCCCTGATAAAGGACATGTATCATCTGCCCCCCGAAATGAAGAAAGGTTGTAAAAATGTGGCTTATACATCAGCTGGGAACAATTTGTTTTTTTTAAAACAGTAATCACCTTTTTATGTGCGATGAAACTTGCTAATTAACAATTTGGAACAATCAAACTACTTTCTATCTTCCCTCCACTGCGGCAGGGTGGGAGCTGCTGGTGCAGTGGCCCCTTCCCCTGAGCGGCCTCCAGGGCAGGGTGGGAGGGTTCACATCCCACATCACCCTGGATATTCCTTCCAAACCCAAAAGCCAGTCCTGCCTGACAGGGCCAGGAATCCTGCTGTGGGGAAAGGGTTTGAGGACCCAGTGCTTTCTCGGGGTGCACCTTCCGTGTTGTCTTGCAGAGGGGTCCCAGGACAGCCTGGGACCCACATGCCCAATCCAGACTGCTCATTCCCGATGCCTTTGCCCCCTTCTTTCCTTGCATGCCCTTTAACCAGACTACTTCAGCTTTCTCATTTTCGGAGTTAAATATTAAATGTTCCAATGTGTTTTACCCCGTGAGACATGACTTCCCTGCTTTGATATATATGTTAATGGTAAGTTGTGTGCCAGCACCTGCCTCTCTGCCAGCGACCCTCAGGGGGCACGTTCATACGGCCCGGAATGGCCTGTGGGGGAGGGGCAGAGTGCTGGCTCTGGGCTCAGCAGAGTTGCACATCAAAACTCTGACCTGAGGAAGAGAGAATCCTGGGTCATTGTCTGCCTGGCCTTGACCCTCACCTCATCCTGTGTCAGCCCTCAGGGGGGCTCCCCAGGCAGCCCCTGTCTACCCATCCCCAGCCCTCTCTGCCTCGCCTGAGCTCCCTTTCCTGCCCTTCCTGGCCATGCAGTGTCCACTCCCTGCTCCCGTCCTGTGCCACCTCCAGTGTAACCACTCGGCCGCCTGCCGGGACACATGTGAACAAGGGTCTGTGTTGAAAGAGTTTGGATTGTGAAAAAACTTTCTTCTTCCAGAAAAAAGAAATGACCTCAGTACCGTCACTGCTGACCACGTGCCCTTTCTGTAGGTGCTGTTTTATTTGATCTGTGATTCCTCAGAGCATGTCCTGCTCAGGCCAAAGCAGAGAAGGGCCCTGGTTATGAAGCACCTAACGGACCCGTCTCCTAACAGCATATGTGGTAAAAAGAAAAGAGGAAGGTGTTCTTGGGATATTAGAATCAGGGTCTTAAACAAGTAAGAGGAAGTCGAATTTGGGGTCTTT
This sequence comes from Perodicticus potto, assembly GCA_963574655.1. Lineage (NCBI taxonomy): Eukaryota > Metazoa > Chordata > Mammalia > Primates > Lorisidae > Perodicticus > Perodicticus potto. Next base: position 5,959 of record CAUYRH010152772.1, read on the forward strand.
GAGGACTGTCCATCTTGGTGTAGAGTGCACCCTCTCTAGCCTACTCTGGCGTCCGGGCTTGACATCCTTCACAAAGACACCTCAGAGTAAGTTTGGAGGAAGTCCTGGTGTCACTCAGAACTGTTGTGTTCTGATGATTTCTGGTGATAAAAGCAGGCTAGGATGCAGGCCCTCTCCTAACACAGTTGGAGGCACACATACCATAGGCTTAAATATTTAAAAGGTAAAAACCAAGCTAACAACTTGTTAACTAAAATATTTTGTGGCCCCAGCCTTAACAAAGCCACCTTCACATGGCTTGAAAGTCCAGGGCTAAGCTGAGAATGTGGCATGAGGCAAGATCAGACCCATGGCAGGAGGCCACCCTGGTCCCCTCCCATCCAAGTTCTGACCCATCAAGGAGAGAAACAACCTTTCCCTCGATTCTGCATAGCAGAGATGACACTTTTGTGGTGGTAACTGAGAGAACAAAACCTGCTTATAGCCATGAAAAACAAATGATCCTTTCTCGATGTTTACAGAAAAGCAGCAGGGCCGCCCCTCGGGACCCTGAGGAAGCTTCCAGGTCCCTCTCTGCCTTTCCTGCAGAGAAGCAGGGGCTCAAATGAACACGGAATGTGTCCTGCAGAGATTGCCTGGGCCTGCAATTGATTGCCAGGGCCCCCTATGTGGGCCCCTGAAATCCGAGAGCTCCTTGGATGTCCTTTACTTTCTCTTGTAAAGGAAATAATTTATTTGACTATGGTTTAGGCCAGCATCTTATACATTACAGTGGAAAGAAGCCTGTGGTGCACGTCTCTGAAAGGCCTCAGAGCATGAAATCTGAAGAGCCCAGGCCACGGCAAGGGTCAGAGGGAGCAAACTCACACACGAGCGTTGCTGAGTGCTGGCCCTGGGAAACCTGGGGCGTGTGTGTAATGCGTCTCATTGTTTCTTCTGCGTGTTCCGTGATTTAGTGACTCAACATTTAAAAAAATTCAACAGCAAAGAGTGCTTTGCCTATTTTTCTTTTTAACTATTTTCTGACAAATTGCAGGTATTTTTAAACTAAAATTTCATATCAGCTCAATGAAGGTATTTGTAAAGTACAGAAAGAATATCGTTAAAGTAGGTTTTCAAACTATAGGAAGATTATATATGATAATTGCCTTATCACTAAAATTTATGAAACACAATTCTAAAAGTCCAGCTTTGGTTTCATTTGGTCAGGAATTTGTTTTCCCTTGTAAGCATCATAGAATATTCTGGATTAGTCTTCACACACTGCAAGGCAGCCTCAACTTCAGTGAAGGCCACATCCTGGGTTATCCCTCTTAACTCAGATGTAGAATTATATACGCTGAACTGGGAATGGATAAGGGGTGCGTTTTCCTCCATTATTTTTTACTAAGTGCAAATGTCACCGGCTAAGTCAGCCTGCTTTTCTAAGACTTCTGATTCTTCTCAGGATCTTGCAGTGGCTCAGTCACTCCTCATCTTCTGATTTCAGAATTTGACCTGGTCTCTGCCTACGAGGTTGACCACAGGGGACAGCCCGTGTCCGGCGAGATCAACCCTCATCGGCGACGGAGGAGAGCGGCCGCCGGATTAGAAGCTGACTCTCTTCACCTTCACCTGAAAGGCTCCAAGCACGATTTCCACGTGGATTTGAGAACTTCCACCAGCCTCGTGGCTCCGGGATTTATCGTGCAGACCTTGGGAAAGGGAGGCACCAAGTCTGTGCAGACTCTGCCACCAGAGGGCTTCTGTTTCTACCAAGGCTCTGTGCGAGCCCACAGAAATTCCTCCGTGGCCCTTTCGACCTGCCAAGGTTTGGTGAGTAGAGCTCATAGTACCTCTGTGAGACGTTGATGGTGGTGTGTGAATAGGGGATGCATGACCAGAGATGTCCTCGGAATGCCATGGCTGTGCCGTGCGGATTAGCAGGGGGCCAGGCAGGACTCAGGAATATGTCCTGCTGTCATTTCTGCCCACTGAGAAGCAGCACGCACACCCACCCGGCTGTTGTATTAAGATAATTTTGGGAGAACTTTTGGCCAGGTCTGAGCACATTAAATTCTTAGAAAACATTTTAACTCTAACTTACCGGGCCCATTATAAAAACTGTAGAAATGTCTTCATTTAAATAGAATAGCAGCAGTATTCACCAGATCTTCCATACAGATTATTTGATCAGATTATTTAAATGACTTTCAGTACTTTGCACCTGTTATTCTGATAATGCTCACATGCTTATAAATTAGAGTGTTCATCTACAGCAAGGCCTCAGCAGTCTTCCTGGGCTGATGGTGCATTTCCCACGGTCTGGATAGCTGAGCTGGACAGCACCCATCACTTTAGGTGCTGTACTTCACCGGGGTCCTGGAGTGAGAAGCGTCTGGCCAAGTCGATAATCTCTCTGCATCCCGCAGGCCTACCCAAGCTGAAATTTCTATGGCTTTTCTTAAAATATTTTCACATTGCTAGAAGAAAAAATCTTAGGTTATACTTGGACTCTTGACCACAGATGAATTATAGACAGAGATGAATGAAATGTACCTTAGATGGCAGAGTGGAAATGTGTGATGGAAACATGTCAAGGTCCGGAGGATGTTAAAGGTTTAGCAACAGGTGTTTGGACATTGCTTCTCTCGGAAATGCTTTCAGTTGGCCTTAAATTTTCTTTCCTCTTTGAGGAGAGGAAAAGCAGGCCCTGGACCTTATAGGGATTTTGTGTGTGAGAGGGAGAGGACTGGACATGGATTCATAACCAAGTCCATAAAATAGACACAAATGCCAAATCCTATAAAAATATTTTTTTGAATATTAGCATGCTTCTATTTAGGGGAATTTGATACAAGTTGATCTCATTTCTACTTTCATTTGCAAGAGGCTTTTGGTCTGAGTTGCCAGGGGCAGGGTGGTGGTTATTTGGCACTTTCGTTAAGCATGAAAACGGCGTGGCTGATTTTTCCACACTCCCCTAAGGAAAATAGATCTTCCTCAATTAATGGACCAGAACGCTTCACATAATACACAAAATGAAGATGACACTCCCTTGGCTTTTTTCCGAGAAGCCTTCACCCAGAAGTGGAAGCTTCTGTGTGGCAGCAAGGTGGCTGTGCCCTCCAGACTTCAGTAACCTGGATTTGCTTGTGAAGTTTGGGCGAGGTGCAGCTCGTTACCCTGGCGGGACGCGAGTTTGCCGATGTCCCCAGGTCGCCGGGAGCCAGGTCTCTCCCGTGACAGCTGACCCTGCCCTGAAGTCTGTCCTGGGGTCGAGGTGGGCAGCAGCTGCCTGAAATCTCCAGCTCTCTGTGATCTTGATGTAAGTTAATAGTGAAAGTTAGAACTGGGATATTACAAGGAAGATAAAGAAATGATAAGGAACTGATGGTGCTGATAGCTCAGTGGGTAGTGCGCTGGCCACGTACACCCAGGCTGGCAGGTTCAAACCCGGCCAGGGCCAGCTAAACAACAATGACAACTGCAACAACCAAAAAGGCGTTGTGGAGGGTGGCTGTAGTCCCAGCTATTTGGGAGGCTGAGGCAAGAGAATCGCTTAAGCCCGGGAGTTTGAGGTTGCTGTGAGCTGTGACACCACAGCACTCTACCGAGGGTGACATAGTGAGACTGTCTCAAAAAAAAAAAAAACAAAAGAAAGAAATAAAAAGTAAAAAGAAATAATAAGAAACAAGACAAAGTGCTCCTCTGGAGAATAAACACTGGCACCTAATATTGTGGTCACTGGATTAGAAAGTTGTGTCTCTTCCCCATCAATCTCCGAACTATACACACTCCACCTTCACTGATACTGTGTCTGTAGATGGTCCTTGTGTATGTGACCTCAACTAGAATTTAGGGTGTGAGGTTTAGGAGAGTTTGCTTTCAGGTAGGATGTATCCAAGGCATTGGAAAGAAGAAAAAGGAAGAATTAAAAAGCTCTGGTTCTTTAGCCAGATAATAGAATGTGGAATGACAGCCTGCATTAGCTGCCAGCTCTGGAATTTCTTTCCTAACGGTTAATCATTCCTCATCTTCCTAACTTGTTAACATTTTAAGAAAAACAGTACATTAGGCTGTGAACAGCCTCTTCACATTAGGCTCCTTTTTGTTTTGTTGTCATCAATCTCTGTTCTTTTCGCTTCTAATTAAAGTCCAAAGTGGATCTCTGTTAAGGTTCTTACAGGGTTTCAAGCTGGCCCTGAATGGCCGGCTCTGTAATGATGTCGGGGTCCCTGGGAGTCGTCCTCGTCTCTAATGATGTCGGGGTCCCTGGGAGTCATCCTCGTCTCTAATGATGTCGGGGTCCCTGGGAGTCGTCCTCATCTCTAATGATGTCGGGGTCCCTGGGAGTCCTCCCTCCATCCTCATCTCACCTGAGAACAGGACACACCTTTGCAGAGCCCAGGGAAAGCACTTTGTGAACAAGATTCCTTCCAGCGGGAATGGTGTGCCCATTATATTCTACTCTCTCTGTTTAATCTACAGGATGAGAGTGTTACTTTAAGTTTAAAAATTAATGAGGAGTATAGCACCATGTAGCATTTACCTAGGAAAAAACAGTTTACAATTGTGAGATGACATAATTTCCAAATCAATATATTGTTTTTTCCCCTGATTCTCAGATTTTGAGTGTCATCCTCTGATGACTGTGAAAGTGAATAGTTGGTGGTGGGGTCCTACTTATAGTAAATAAATATTCCTGAAGAAGACAGGCAAAAGTAAACCAGCATTTACTTTAAATCTCACGTTCACAATGGCAATGTGAATAATGAGTGATCTTAGGACTGTCTGTGGCTGGAGCCTGCCAGACCTGGACCCAAGAATACTTAAAACATTCCTTTTTTAGTTAAAGAAGGTTTAACAAAACCTTACAACATGCTATCTGTTATATTTGTCTTTACCAGCTGACATCACAAATCTGTGTGGTCACCAGCCACACGATGTAATGTGAATCGTGCGACTCCGTAGGTGCTCCCTGAGACTTACTGGACTAGTTACAGTGCCGGGAACAGTGATGACAATAGCAACAGTGGAAAGAGCCAGAGCACCTTATGGATTATTTGTGCTAAATGCCTTGCTTGACATTTATTATCTCAGTTGGCCTGATTGCAAGTCTACGGGATAGGTACTGTTTTAGAAAAAATAGGTTGATTGAGATATATTTTGCCCCTAAGTTAATTAACGAGCTCTATTGATTAACTCTTTCACCTTTTAAAAAGTATAAGTTGGTAGTTTTTAGTGTATTCACAGAGGTGTACAAATATCAGCAGAATCTAACTGGAGACATTTTTATTACCTCAAAAAGAAACTCTCACCCTCAGTGCACAGTGCCCCAGCCCCCGTCCTAGGTACGCTGGTGTTCCTTCTGTCTGCAGATTTGCCCCATCCGGCCTTTTATTATGCACAGAAGCCCCGGTGTGGTTTCTGTGATGAGCTACCTTCACTCAGCACAGCGTGATAAAGGCTCACCCACACGGCGGCTGGACCACGACTTGATCCTTTCCATTGCCAAATACGACGATAATCCATTGTGTGCTCACACCACATATTTTATTTATCCATTTCTCAATTGAGGAACATTATTGCTTTCACTTTTTTGGTTATTGTGAATAACACGTCGTGAACATTTACGTGCGATTTTTGTTGGGGCATGTGTTTTATTTCTCTGGTGTATACACTGAGGAGTGTGATTCGTGGTTCTTATTAAAATTCTATGCTTAATATTTCAAACAACTGTCAAACTTTTTTCCATACAGGCTATACCATTGCATATTAGTGTTGCCCCAGCGAGGTGTGAGGGTTCCAACTCCTCCATGTTCTTGTCAACCCTTGTTACTATCCTTTTAAAAATAATTATCTGTCCTAGTGAACGTCAGTGGTATCTCACTGTGGCTTGGCTCTGCTGCTCAGAGATGGCTGGCTGGGGAAGCACGTTCCCTGTGCACTAGTTACCAAACTTATCTGAGTCTGGTGAGGACCACTCCCAGAATAACACATTTTACGGACGACTACCCAAGACTACTTTATTATCCTCATTGAGCATGTTCTTAGAAGAGTGGGATTTGGACCTAGGCAGTGTGACTGCAGACCCAGCATTCGAAACCACGATACTGTTTCCCGTGTGTGGGTTTCCATGTCATCGCCTGTGAACACTGTCTAAGGTGTAATGACTTTCTCCTTTGGTTTCCATTCCAGTGCCAATCTCCTCAGAATTTAACTCTGTGAGCTTCGTGACCTCATTTGTAGTGTATGAGGAGCCTCTGTTAAAACACATATGATTTCACGCTGAAATTATCTATTTGCAGAGTTTTTTAAGACTAGACAATGAACTCTTTATGAATTCTTTTTATTCACCTTAATATCCCTAAGTTTTTGTTACACAAAACCCAAATTTACTTTGCCATGGGAATGAATGATTGTATTTTGAAATTACAAAACAAAAAGACTGTATCTTCTCAACCTTTATTTTTGGGTATGAATGAATACAAAATTAGTTTTAAAATTTTGTTTCATCTAATTTCTTTCTATGAGTAAAGCCAAGCACCATCCATTTTTTGAAATATATACTTCAATAAGAAATGGTTTCATCATTAGGGTTTTTGACAAAACTACTTTTAGAAATTCCATTAGTCTGTATTTTCAAATGAAGTTTGTTTTCAGGAATATTTTCTGTCGCATATGACAAAAATGAATTTCCTTAAAGGGTTTCATGAAGGTTTTGTACTTGTGTTAGCACTTTAGCAAAAAAAAAAAGTCTACCAGCTTATCCTTGGCATCAAACGTGCACGAACTTGAGGTCCTCTCACATTAAACATGATGTTTGTTGGCTCGGCGCCTGTGGCTCAGCGGGCTAAGGCGCCAGCCACATACACCTGAGCTGGCGGGTTCAAATCCAGCCCGGGCCCGCCAAACAACAATGACGGCTGCAACCAAAAAATGGCCGGGC
>CAUYRH010152773.1:0-31493 GCA_963574655.1 Perodicticus potto
AGCAACCTCCAATTCCTGGCCTCAAGCGAGTCTCCTGCCTCTGCCTCCCAAGTAGCTGGGACCACAGGCGCCCACCACAACACCCGGCCATTTTTTGGTTGCAGCCGTCATTGTTGTTTGGCGGGCCCGGGCTGGATTCGAACCCGCCAGCTCAGGTGTACGTGGCTGGCGCCTTAGCCCGTTGAGCCACAGGCGCCGAGCCAAGTATACATATTTTAAGAAAGGGAAAAACTTTCTTAAATTTGTAATACTCAAGTCACATTTGACTTCTGCAATTACAAGAGGTGCTCAATGTGACTTATATTCCCCTTTTGGTATTGGAATTTATTGGGTATCACAAATTTAATACAGTTTTTTCTTCTCTCAAAATGAGTATACCTTTTTTTGCACCCTCTGTATGTGTTAACCAAGTGTTTATGTTATCAGTAAGCCTTCTAGTACCCAGCAGGCTACTCGTAGTTAAATTTTAGGGGAGCAAAAACTTACATGCGGATTTTCAACTGAACAGGAGTCTGATACCCTTAACCCCTACATTGTTCAAGAGTCAATCAACTGTACTAGAATTTTAGATTTAAATGACTCTTTTTTTTTTGAGACACAGTCTCACTATGTTGCCCTCAGTAGAGTGCTGTGGCGTCACAGCTCACAGCAACCTCAAACTCTAGGGCTTAAGTGATTCTCTTGCCTCAGCCTCCCAAGTAGCTGGGAGGCACTACACGCACCTGCCACAATGCCCAGCTATTTTTTTTTGTTGATGTTGCAGTTGTCATTGTTGTTTAGCAGGCCCGGGCTGGGCTCAAACTGCCTGCCTTGGTGTGTGTGGCCGGCGCCCTATTCACTGAGCTATGGGTGCTGAGCCAACTTTAACTCGTTTTTGAGTAGCTTGCAGAGAGTCACTGTTTCATTTTTGAATTTTCTTTTTTTGTAAAAAATACATAAAATTTACTATCTCAACTATTTTTCAGTAAACTGTTCAGTACTGCTAAGTATATTCGCATTGTTACAAAACAGATCTCCAGAAATTTTTCATATTGCAAATCTCTATACCTGTTAAACAAAAACCTCTTTGTCCCCCTGCTCCCAGCGACTGGTAACCACCATTCTTTCAGTTTCCATGAACTTCACCACTTAAATACTTAAGTGGAATCACACAGTTTTTGTCCTTTTGTGACTGTCTTATTTCATACAGCATGATGTCCTCAAGGTTCATCTGTGTTGTAGCATGTGTTAGAATTTCTTTCCTCTTTTTTTTTTTCTTTTTTTTAGAGAGGGAGACTTTTTTTTACCCTTGGTAGAGTGCCATGGCATCACAGCTCACAACAACCTTCAGCTCTTGGGCTTAGGAGATTCTCCTGCCTCAGCCTGCTGAGTAGCTGGGATTACAGGCGCCCACCACAATGCCCAGCTATTTTGTTGCAGTTTGGCTGGGGCCGGGTTTGAACCCACCACCCTAGGTATATGGGACCAGCGCCTTTCTCACTGAGCCACAGGCACTGCACAGAATTTCTTTCCTCTTAAAGGCTGAATAACATTCCATTCTATGTGTATAGTACATTGTCTTGGTCCAATCATCCATCAGTGGGCACTGTGGGTTGCTTCCACCTCTTGTCTATTGTGAGGAATGCTCCTCTGAGCATGGAAATACAGATACTTCTTCAACATACTGATTTCAATACCTTTTTTTTTTTTTTTTAAGACAGCCTCAAACTATTGCCCTGGGTAGAGTGCCATGGTGTCACAGCTCACAGCAACCTCCAACTCCTGGGGTTAAGCGATTCTTTTGTCTCAACCTTCCAAGTAGCTGAGACTACAGGCGCCCACCACAACGGCCAGCTATTTTTTGGTTGCAGCCGTCATTGTTGTTTGGTGGGCCCGGGCTGGATTTGAACCTGCCAGCTCAGGTGTAGGCTGTTTTTATTTTTTATTTTTTTTTTGAAATATGCAACCTATCTTTATTTTATTCAACTGGCAGGTATTAAGCTGATCACATGCTATTTATAACATACTATCTTAAGCACAGCAGGGGATACAGAGAAGCATCAACTATCAAAGAACTTACAATGGGGGTCGGAAAACAAAACATATACTCCTGAGCATTTCAGTAATAATATGGTGTAGGCTGTTTTTAGAGACCAGGTTTCACTGTTGCTCAGGCTGGTCTCAAATACCTGAGCTAAAGCAATCCTCTGGCCTCAGCCTTCCAGAGTGGTAGGATTATAGGCATGAGCCACCACACCCAGCCTAGAGACATGTTTATTATAAGCCTTTGTCCATTTTTAAAATCATGTTATTTAACTTTTTGTTGAGTTGTAAGAGTTCTTGGCATATTCTGTCCAGACAATTATGTTCATGAACTTAATGGTCACCAGATGGCCAAGGGGAGTATTTCAAAGGTGACTGTAGGATATTCATCAATGATGTATATACCACTGTTTCCAGGATATGTTCTTGAACTTAATTGTCAGGCCTCTTATTAACCTCTTATCAGGTGTATGATTAAAAAATACTTTCTCCCTGGCTCAGCACCAGTAGCACAATGGTTACGGCACCAGCCACATACACTGAGGCTGGAGGGTTTGAACCCAGTCTGGGCCAGCTAAACAACGACAAGTGCAACAAAAAATAGCCAGGCATTGTGGTGGGTGCTTGTAGTCCCAGCTTCTTGGGAGGCTGAGGCAAGAGAGTTGCTTAAGCCCAAGAGTTTGAGGTTGCTGTGAGCTGTGATGCCACAGCTCTCTACAGAGGGTGACATAGTGAGACTGTCTCAAAAAAAAAAATACTTTCTCCCTTTCCAGAGGTTGCCTTCTTTCTATGTTGACTGTAAATTTGATGTAATCCCATTTCCCATTTTGATTTTGTTGCATATGCTTTTGGTATTGTGTCCAAAAAATTGCTGCCTAGTCCAATGTCATGTAGTTTTTCTTCTAGGAGTTTTAGTTTTCAGCTCTTACTTTTTTTTTTGTTTGTTTTAGACAGATCCTCAAGCTGTCACCCTGAACAGAATGCCGTGGCATCACGGCTCAAGCGAGTCTCCTGCCTCCGCCTCCCAAGTAGCTGGGACTACAGGCACCCGCCACAACACCCGGCCATTTTTTTGGTTGCAGCGTCATTGTTGTTTGGCGGGTCTGGGCTGGATTTGAACCCGCCAGCTCAGGTGTTCGTGGCTTGTGCCTTAGCCCATTGAGCTACAGGCGCCGAGCCTAGCTCTTACTTTTAAGTCTCATTTGATTGTAGTCTTAAGCAGCAAAGTTATGATCAGTGAAATATTAGCTCCTCAAAAAAGTGTTTGCAATCAAATAATTTGGGAAACATTTCAAAATAATTTTCATATTCTGTACTTAGAGATTGATTTTACAGGCTCTGAGAAGTACGTTGCCAAAATGTAAAGAAATCAGTTCAATCTTGTAGAAATCTGTGTTTACCAAAATTTTATGGCTACAGCAAATTATTTTCTAGTGAGCCCATTGATGGATCTAAGGTATAATTAAAGGCCCTTACAGCAAAAAAAAAGAAAAAAAAAATTTTTTTTTTTGAGACAGAGTCTCAAGCTGTCGCCCTGGGTAGAGTGCCCTGGCATCACAGGTACAGCAACCTCAAACTCTTGGGCATAAGCAATTCTCTTGCCTCAGCCTCCCAAGTAGCTGGGACTACAGGCTCCCAGCACAACACCCAGCCATTTTTTTTGTCACAATTGTCATTGTTGTTTAGCAGGTCTGGGCTGGGTTCGAACCCGCCAGCCATGGTGTATGAGGCTGGCACTGTAACCACTGTGCTACAGGCTCCAAGCCAGGAAAAGGTTTTAGATGTTACATTATAAATACTGAGATTTTTCAAAGAGGTGTAGGAAATAAGGTGTATAAGGCCAAGGAACACAACTATCAAGATAGAAATTGATTTCTCCCTTTATGCCTGTAAGGGGCTAAAGCTGGGAGTAATATGAAGCATGCATGGAGAACTGGGTGTGTAAACAATAAAGAAACTGAGCAATTTCTTCCATATGCTGTTTGCATCATCTACATGAAGCCATGTACCATCCTATTTGCAGCAGCGCCCTTGCTGAAAATGATTCTGAGGGCATATTGAGCCAATCTGTGCTGGCTCTGTTAGATAGAATCTGCTTAATTGACTCTTCACATGGTGATGATTTTGTAATATTTCCTATAGGTGGAAATAAGAGATAAATCACCTTTCATCCAACATAGTTCATCATAATTGGTTGTTTATCTACTTTTCTCCCTGATCATGATACATGCTCCCTTTTAATTTCTTGAGAACTTTAGAGAATGGCTTCTTCCAAAACATTGTAAGAGTTCAAAAACAATGTATTATTTATCTTTCTGGCCACACAGATGCCTTCAGAGTCATTACAATCCATCAACCATGCATTTGCTGACTTCATAATAAGCAGATTTGGTTTTCAAGGAGATTGAGGCAGTGGTGCAGGGCAGATGCATTAGATTCTCACATCCACTGTAGAGCACAGGGGCCAGGTACTCACTTCAGCCAGGGCAAGCCTGTGGGCCTGCAACTGACACAGTGTTGAGGTCTTTTTAAAGGAAAATAATTCAAATTACTAGGTATAAATTTAAATATTTCATCCAGAATTATAAAATAAACTACCACCTCGATGAAACATTTCAAGCAGACAAATTCTGAAAAGGCCTCAAAATCCAGAAATATAACTTTTTATTAGTTACCTGAAACAGCACTCGATAAAATTATTTGTCTGCATACAATTTGTCTATTCCTCCAATGATAATTTTATCATACTTTCAGAGAGACTGGGAGGGGAGGAATCAGTCTTTGTTTCTAACATGGAGATGAAATGATGTGTTTTATTATTAATAGCCTGGAAAGGCTTCTTTTGGCTTCAGAATTTATTGTTAGTAATTGGTGTGTACAATTTTAGGATTGTTATCAATTTTTAGGAACACCTCTCTCAAGTGACTTTCAGATATGAGCTGTAAAATTTCAAGAGATTTCAGAGGTTGGTATGTTGCAGAGAGTAATTTTAAATCTCTTTGGATTAACGCCATTCACTGACTAGCTTGTCTTTGGTGTCTGTGATATCATGGCTTGTTATGAGGGTATGTCAGGCCCTGAATCTTCATTTCACAAGATGGGTTGTGCAGGTATATTGGGTGGTAGGATTATACTGAAAATTTTTCTTGCACCAGACAGCTAGCAGTAACTAAATTGTACATGGAAGAGGCTGTGAACTACATCAATACTCCAGTAAACCAAAACTATATGTATCTCCATCCTCTTCCTTTATTGTGGTCCAAAAATGCCCCTGGCGCCTTCTATGCCACCCAAAACAAGGGTAAATAGGACTGAGGGGAAGCTGAAGTAAAAGGAGATGGTAGTCTCAATCATTTGCAGTTAAAATATCAGCCTGTAAATTTTACGAGACCACATGGCCATGGGAATCCTTCCAAATTAAAGTGAGGGGCCCTGCAACTTAGCCTTGATTGTTTCCTGGTAAATCTACTTCTAGTTTAAATTCAAATTTTCTTCCACCAGAATTGTTGTTGTTTACTTCAGAAGGATGTGTGTGGAACTTGAGGACGGGACCTGTAGAAAATATGCAGACATACAGAAGCCACGTACATGCCTGTATCGCAGCTGGTCAATTTATTAAATCTAATAAAACAGTTACTTGGCATTATATGGATCAGTGGCTCTTGCATCTGGCAGTAAATTAAAACTGTCTTCATAACATTAAAAAAATACACATTCCTTAGAATTTTTGGCTTCATAAATTCAGGGTGAGGCCCTAGAATCTTCAGTGTGAAAGTTTCCTAGTTGATTATGATTTTCTGCTAAGTTTGAGAACTACCAATGTGACATGTTTGGATGAATGCCGGTGCCCACTAAAGTTCCACGGGTGGAATAAAGGATGAGCTTACAAAGAGAGAGCTTTTGACCTGGCGTAAGGAAGAGTGGAAAGTTCCGCATCAAATCACTAGACCAGCCCTTAGTAAGAAGACTGCAAGAGGGATTTGTATGAGTCCAGACCTTGGACACAAACAGAAAACCCCATTTCAAATTTGTTTTGGCACTGGAAGCAGCTTACGGACCTTTGCAGCTGGCACACACAATTCAGGCATGGCCAAATCAGGGTTTATAATAGCCTTCCACGGAGTACTTCCCGTGGAAACAAAGTGCTCCTCTCAGTAACTTCTGATGGGGTGTTGAGTAGTGCTTCGTTGCCCTGGATGGGTTAAGTGTCCATTGCTGAACCAGTCTTGACATCCAGATTTGCTAATTGGCCACACCTGAGCCACATGCACAGGTGCACAGCAGTCTGCTGAGCCTCGTGGAACCATGTGACCTCAGAAAGGGGGTGGTGGTTCCCCTAAGGAAAATCAGAATTATAAGGCAAGAGAACTGGTGAGTGGGTGTTGTGTTCTGTGACCCCAGGCACCACATCTGAGGGTGACTTGCATTGTGCTTGCTCAGCTGACTTGCCCCACTTCCGTCTGGTACCGTGCGTGTCTGCTGTCCGGCTTCTGACAGCTGGGGCTGTGGGGAGGGGCGCTATGGAACTTGTCTGCAGCTTTCTACCTACTGTTTGGAAGAGATTCCTGCAAGCAGTGTCCTAAAATTTATGCTTGAGACCATTAACAATCCAAACTCGAGTCACCAATTAGATAAGAAGGGGAGTCACCTTTCAGTTTATCCAGGTGATGTTCAGCTCCTCCCCCGTCCACCTGCCGATCATCCCTGAACCCAGAACCATACTGGCCTTGCGGACCAGATGGGTTTCCTTCTCTGATGCAGCTTCCTCCTATAATACTGTAGGCAGTAGTCTCCCTAGCAATTAAAAAAAATTAATATCTTCTATATACTTCTGTCTTGTAGAAATTTACGGAACTCTTTCATCTGTGAAGGTCCTTCTCTGAATAGCTTAGCTTTTATTCTTTATTCCTGAACTATAATTTTAATAGGAGTTCTACAGGGAAGGGAATAAAAAACGTGCAATCAATATGTGGATGCCGTCTCGAATAAAAAAAACAAGGTAAAAGTTTCCCACCCTGTCTTTGATTTAAAAACTTACAGAGACTCATTATAGAGAATCTAGAAAGTTTATGACACATTTCTCCCAAAGGGCAATATAATGATAAACTTCTATATTCTTTAACTATAACATAATCTAGTCTATGGCCCTATCACTCTGAATGTGTTTGATCTCAGAAGCTGCAGAGTTGGCCTTGGTGAGTAGTTGGATGGGAGGCCACCAGGGAATACTACGTGCTACTGGCCTTAAAATAAGTATAATATAATCCAGATGTTGGGCCTGGATGTTTAAAGAGAAGAATAGTTGTCATTTGTTAAAGACCTTCTTTCTTGTAGCTGGTACTTTATAGACATTGCCTCATTGAATACCCATTTTACACATGAAGAAACTGAGTGAGGCTCAGTTAAGCAATTTGTACAAGGTCATACATCTAGCAAGGGCTAATTCAGTACCATTTGATTTCTACACCATACATGCTGCCTGCAAAGGAGCAAAACTGGTACAAGACATGAATAATGTCCACAGAGGCAAAGTCTGAGCTTAAAATAAAAACCTAATTTTCTGGCTGGATATGGTGGTTCACATCTGTAATCCTAGCTCTCTGGGAGGCTGAGGTAGAAGAATCACTTGAGCTCAAAAGTTTGAGAGCCGCCAGACTAAGAGTAAAAACCTCATCCCTACTAAAAATAGAAAAAGTAGCCAGGTGTGGGGCTGGGCACCTGTAGTCCCAGTTACTCAGGAGGCTGAGACAGGAGGATAGCTTGAACCTAGGAGTTTGAGGTTGCTGTGAGCTAGGCTGATCCCATGGCCCTCTAGTCTGGGGAAACACAGTGAGACTCTATAAAACAAAAAAAACAAAACAAAACTTAATTATTTAGTTAAATTGATTGATTGTAGGCATATTCACTCTAAACAACTATATGCATAGGTGATCAGGAAGTTATATGTAAGTAGGAGGGACTCTTGACAATTCCCTCTCCCCAAGACTGAACATTTCGAGGGAGCTGGTTTATTTGATCACAAGTTGCACATGGCAAACAGCTTCTTGTCTTCTCTTTCCATCCTGCTACTGAGAAGCTCTGCTGAACTCTGTCATCAGCAAACACACTTATAATCATATTGGCATTTCAGTTTCAGAGAAAAGAAATAATTAATTAAAATGTACATTATTGAGCAGTCCTACAGTACATGTAGGATCCTACCATGGGAACAGCAGTAAATAGGCAATTTATTAATCAATTATTGCTAGAAGTCCAAACCATACTGACAAGTAATATTAGGTATGTAATTTATTCATTATTATTATTATTTGCAGTTTTGGCCAGGGCTGGGCTTGAACCCACCACCCCTGGTATATGGAGTCAGTGCCCCACTCCTTGAGCCCCAGGCGCCACCCTAGTTATGTAATTAAAAAAAAAAAAAAAAACAGAATGACTTCACTTAAGCTAATGTCATGTTTCTTCCCCCCTAATTTGAACTTTTTAAAAGACATATTTCACGGGCTAGTTAGATCAAATATTTGTTACTATTTTTAAAACTTACTTCACAATGAACTTTATATATGCAAATGGAAAAAATTACAACTGTGACTCTCCAGACGGAAGCTATTCAGAGCAGATGCCGTGATCTAGATGTGTACTCTGGAGGAAGACATATTAATCAAAATAAGGGATAATAATGTACAGCTTAATGCTCATAACTGGTTTCCAATTTGCAAGATAACTGATGTATGCGTCGAGAGTCAAAGCACTTTTAGAAAGAAGTAATGAGCCTCTACGTCAAATAGTAGAACTTTCAAGGGAGTGAGGTGCAAGGAATATGTCTTGTCATTTCAATTGTTGAATTAACTATTGGAAGTGAAATTGTGATCTCTTTACTTGGATGTAGGCACAAAAGTAAGGAAATCCAGAGATCTTATAGACAACTAAGAACACCAGTGTGACTGCTACGGGTAGATAGGAACACTTGACCTAGGAAACATTTTATCAGCTAATATGTATTATTTTCCTCAACAAGTCTTTTTTCCATTGCCAATAAACCTTTAAGAAGCTTTCACTATTTGTATTTCATGGATAGGGAATTGGTATTTTGCCTGTGATAGTCAAAGAAAGGAAGGAACATTTTTAGCAGCATAGAATATTTTTGTTACAGCTTGTTAGGAAGGACAGATTTGAGCGAGGAATTCAGTTCAATTCTCCCAATGTTCATCCTAATTTTAAAAAAATATATAAAAGTCAGGCATAAATTTGCCAAAATTTCTGCCCTACACTCAAATACAAAAGCCACATTTACCATTGATTTTTCTCTGAATACCTTTATAAACTTGAGGTACACTTGAAATTCAGCAAGATCAGTAAAAAAACCCTGCAGGCCCAGGAAAGTTTTGAGTTGGATGTAAGGGGGAGGATATTGGCCAATGAAGTCATTTTTATAAGGGAAAAAAACTTTAGTGCAGTAAGACACCATGATGATACAAAATGCAATATCTGAACACTCTGTCTTTTAGAGTTAAGATACTAGCAGAACGGACCAAAAAAAAAAAAAAAAGAACAAAAATGAGATTTAGTAGAAAACTGGCAGTTGCCTCGGTGCTGAAGTTAGAGCTTAATTCACTCAAATGCAACATGAAATTATGGATGATGTAATGCATTTCAGAGACAGAGTTGTAAAGCCAAAGGGAAACGGAGAATAGGATACCATGCGGATAATGAAGATACAGCTTTCTTTGTTGCAGATTTAGAAGACTAGAAAGGCCATCTCTACTCTGGGATGGGTAAAAGTGCTATATGGAGACAAGAGGTCGCACAAAATGAAAACTACTATGATGTCATATAAAAAGGCCAACTTACATGTTATAGTGAAATATGAATGAACATTCAGTACTATAGTATTTTTGTGATAATTAACAAAGTAATATGCTTGAGAGCATCAAAATATGTAATAATCAGAAATATGCCAATGGAAAGTATATATTCAAATTATAAATTAGATTTTGCTTTTCAAATTATGAGAATTTATGTGTATTTTAAAGTAGTGGCTAAACATTTTAAAATGATATAGTAATTGGAGATGAAATTCAGAAATGCTATTTTTAGGCTTTGCAAGTGAGGGACAATTCCACATGTCAATTTCACTGTGAACGTGAAAAGATTATAATTTTAACTCTGTCCTGCTAACACTGTAACTGCTAACAACATTGGGCTGATAGGAGCACCTTCCTGCAAAATGCAGAGTTCTGAGTCAACTGCAAGTTATTTAAAAAGTCAAAAGTGCTTAAAAGAAACTTTAAAAATGACAAATAGGGCCTCCTGTGGCTCGAAGGAGTGTGCCGGAGGTGGTGGGTTCAAGCCCGGCCCTGGCCAAAAACTGCAAAAAAAACAAAAATAAAATAAAGTAAAATAAAAATGACGAATAGGCTGGGCACCATGGTTCACACTTGTAATTCCAGTGCTTTGAGAGGCAGATATGTGAGAATTACTTGAGTCCAGGGGTTAGAGGCTACAGGGAGCCATAATTGTGCCTAGGGCAACATAATGAGACCCTGTCTCTAAAAAATAAGATAAAATAAAAATTAAAAACATGACAAATACCATCCTTTCATTTTGCCAACTCTGTAATATTTTTGAGTTAACTATTAACTAGGCAGAATGTTAACTGATCCCTAAAACTTCAGTAAATGTTAAATTAACAAGAATTGTGTACAACAGGGCTTAACAGTCGTTTCACTGAAGAGTACAAAGCAAGCCATATAGGACCACGGCTAAGTATGTACATAAACCAGGGAATCAGACAAACCTGTGGGAATCCTTCCTCCACTATGACACTGTGAAAATGGTTCTAAACCCTTGGGCCGAATTTCTTCATTCATGATCTAAGAAGCATGACTGCTCCCTAGGTATTATAAGGATTAAAGGAAATAATAGGCTATGTCACAAGTGCTTGTTCCATAAGATGTTCAATTTTGTTTTCTTGAGACAGAATCTGACTCTTTCACCCAGGCCATCAAGCAGTGGCCTGGTCATAGCTCACTGTAACCTTGAATTCCTGGGCTCAAATGGCATGAGCCACCGTGCCTGGTCAGATGTTCAGTTTTGTTTTGTCAACCTAGATGAGAAACAGAGAGGGAGACCCGCTAAAAGAAAATGGAGTTTATTCATAAATAGGCATTGCAATGGGAATAAACATGGCATAGAAAAAAATACGTATTTTCATTTCAGTGCATATTCCCAAATTAATATCATTTTCTTTTAGAAAGCCCCCCTCTCTGTTTGTCCTTAATAACAACCAGCTGACATTTTTTAAAAAATTATTTATTTATTTACTTATTTTAATTTTAATTTTTATTTTTTTGAGACAA
Source organism: Perodicticus potto (assembly GCA_963574655.1). Taxonomy (NCBI): domain Eukaryota; kingdom Metazoa; phylum Chordata; class Mammalia; order Primates; family Lorisidae; genus Perodicticus; species Perodicticus potto. The sequence continues at coordinate 11,379 of CAUYRH010152773.1, forward strand.
AATCTCACTCCGTCACCTAGGTAGAGTGCTGTGGTGTCATAGCTCACAGCAACCTCAAAGTCTTGGGCTCAAATGATCTTCTTGCCTCCGTCTTTCATTTTTACTATAAACAGGGTCTTGTTCTTGTTCAGCCTGGTCTCAAACCCGTGAGCTAAAGTGATCCACCCGTCTCGGCCTCCCAGAGTGCTAGGAATACAGGCATGAGCCACCGTACCCAGCCTGGTTGACAGTTTTATTACATTTTAATGAAAGTTATTTCAACATGGCACTAATTCAGTAGACACAGTCTGGCAGCATAAATACAAGGGAGGACATAAATAGAACTTTTAAAATAGTACAAAAAAATTTCTTTTGTGATGAAGTAGATGATTCAATATGCTTATCCAAAGTCACCTTTGCAAATTTCTACCTGTGGATGTTGTCTGGCAAATAGTCCAATATGGATTTCAATGGATTATTTCTTTTCTTTTTCCTTTTTTTTTTTTTTTTTTTTTTTGTGTGTGGTTTTTGGCTGGGGCTGGGTTTGAACCCACCACCTCTGGTATATGGGGCTGGGGCCCTACTCCTTTGAATCACAGGCACTGCCCTCCTTTTCTTTTGTAAGAGTCTCACCCTGCCATCCTGGGTAAAGTCCCTTGGCATCATCATTGCTCACAGCAACCGCAAACTCTTGGTCTCAAGCAATCCTCTTGCCTCAGCCTTGGTACCGTTAGTCACCTGCTTCCTCGTTGCTGAGATTGCTGTTTGGCAAATGGATGTGATGATGACACTCCAACATTCAACACTTAACTAGGTCTGGGAGGGAGGAATCAGAAGTTAAGAATATATTCTTTACTGACAAGTCACTATTTATCTAAATAACGTGATCATTTAGAGACAGGGTATCTGTGTACACTTCAGGGAAGGAAGATGCTAAGAGATGGTCCAACAAGCTTGGATAAGACAATATTGCTGTCCACCCTGACTTTCTGTATCACACCAGTTGTATGGTGTGGTATGGTTGTATGGTTTAACTTTTCTAATATCATGGCAGAAAGTACCATGCTGGATCAACAGAATCATGTTTCTTCACTGCCTGTTACTACAACCTTTTTACAAGTCCTGTACCCTATAAACAGAAACTGTTTTAGGCTAACGCACAGGAATGTAAGTACAGAACTGAAGGGGGTGGTTAATGGAGGCTGAAATTGTGCACTGCTAATGAAGCATGATATTTAAGAGTTGCAACAAATTATCCAAGAAATTTCAGCATTAAGCTCTAGGAAGTAGATATATAATTACAAGGTAAGAGTAACCATCCAGATATCATTTATGGCCCTAAAATATTTAGCACTGCATTGATTCCCCAGTAATTACTATTATTTATTAAATATTTGATCCTGCCACCTCCGGCAAAGGCGCCTTATTCCTTTGAGCCACAGGCGCTGCCCAATTTACTAAATATTTACTATGATTAGGATATAAAATACTCTTAACTAACAAATGCAAAGATTGTAAGCTAATCATTTGTACCCTCATATTAATCTGAAATTTAAAAAAGAGATAAGGTACTGTATGTAATAATAACTACTATATTTATGCATATTATGTAGAGCCTTCTTCTTATAAAATGCTGCATATAATAATCGAAATACCAAGTGTATAAATTTCATACACACTATTCAATATATTATAAGCTATAGTGCACTATCCCAAAGAATTACTAGTATTTGGTACCAGCAGTAATAGTACCTAGTAATTGCTTACAAAATAACAATTACTCTTATTGACGTATAAAACATGTTAATAATGTATAAATGAAGTCATTGTTTATATATTATATAGCACTTTATTACCACAAGTAAAAATACAGCACTACATTTATCACTAAAGAATATCTCCAAATAATAATATTCCTAAAGCCCTAAGTACATTTAAATAAAACTCTAAAACATTTGTAATAGTATAGTGCCATCTGGTAATGATTGTTTTAAAATATTTGGAGAACAGAAAATAGAAGAAAATGCAAAACTCCCCCTTTTTACCTTCTTTGTTCTTTTTTCTGTACAAAAGTTGTGTTATTGTTGCTGTCATTTTCTTTGGTTGTGATCATAAGCATATAAGATTTTGTATCCCACTTTTTAAACATAAAGCTATAGACATAGGATTTTCCAAGTTTTCATAAAATCTTCATAAATATAATTTTTATCACAGTGCAGTATGGCCGACCCTGGGACGTGAACTGTGTGGGCCCACTTCCACCTGGCTGTCCTTCCTCCGCTCCGGCTCTGAGACAGTGAGATCGGCTCCTCCTCTTCCCCTCCTCAGCCCACTCAGTGAGAAGATGAGGAGGAAGAAGGCCTCCGCCATGACCACTTCCACTTAATCAATAACAAATATATTTTCTTTCTCAAGTTTTCCCCTCCACCCACCCAGGAAAGAAGGCACAGTAGCATTTTTTTTTTTGAGAAAATGATAAAGACACAGTTTACCAACTTTACTTTTTAAACCTAAGCCAAACATTACATATTTAAACAATTGTCATAACTTACTAAGATTCCAGCATTCTTGCACAACTAGAAAACATCTTAAACCAATAGTAAGCCAGAAATGCGTTACCATTAACACATTAATATCTTTGACTACTAAACACTGAAAAAAACTGCAATTATTTCTGTAGGAGATTTGTCCTGCAGTGTTAATTCACAGCAGGGGACACTCCTTGGCCCTGGTTTCAGACTCAAGGGAAAAGCAGGTCTACGCTGGTGTTAGTGTACACTCTCTTCTGCTACTAAGGAGTCAGGGCTCACCTGGAGTACGTTTAATAAAAAAGCAAAGTATATACAGAGATTTACAACAATTTTAAAGACAAATAAATGCTCTTATTATGTGGTCCCAACAATAAACTCAAAAGTCTATGACAAATATGGTGTTAATGAGTGGTTTATAAATACTTAGATTAGGTACAGTGATACTGAAAGTCAAGTTCATTTAAAATCTTCAAAAAAAAATTCCCATCAATTCTCAAACGGTGCTTGCTGTGGTTAGAGTTTCTGTTAAATGTGTGCATTGAATTACTATTTATCCAAGTGCAGCGGCTGCACCTCACCATTAATTGTTAGGGATTTTGCCGGCAGTCTTCTTCAAGTTTTACCTTTCTGGACGATTCTCTTTATAGTGATCTTTCTACCATTAATTCTTTTTGTAGAAGTTGATACAGACTTTAACTTCCCCCATCTTGCTACCACCAAATGATGTGGAAGAGAATGAAGTGAGGCCCCAAGATCTACCAACTCAAAAGGAATACATCTTACAGGAAATCCTACAGTAAATTCTATATCAAAAGTAGAAAATCCACTTCCAAATGAGAGAAATCATCTGAAGGTGGAGAAAAATCACCTTGTTCCTGGGCTTCTGCTTCCTTGAGGAACCCTTGGATTCCCACTAAAGTCCTCAAATGGGTCTTCAAAGAAATCAATGAAAATGGGTCTCTTCTACCAAAAAATTCCCTGAAGACTTCAGCTGGGTTATGGAATGTAAAGCCAAATGCAAATGGATTGTCAAAATGACTTCCACCTCCTCCACCATTTAATCTTTCTTTGACATATTTGTCACAGATGTCCCATTTTTTAGGAACTCAAACACCTCATATGCCTCAGTTACTTGTTTGAATTTTCTTTCTGCTGCTTCTGTATTCTCAGGATTTTTATCTGGCTGCTGCTTCATGGACAGTTTTCGGTATGCCTTTTTTTTTTTGAGACAGAGCCTCAAGCTGTCACCCTGAACAGAGTGCTGTGGCATCACAGCTCACAGCAACCTCCAATTCCTGGGCTCAAGTGAGTCTCCTGTCTCCGCCTCCCAAGTAGCTGGGGCTACAGGTGCCTGCCACAATACCCAGCCATTTCTTGGTTTCAGCCGTCATTGTTTGGTGGGCCCGGGCTGGATTCGAACCTGCCACCTCAGGTTTATGTGGCTGGCACCTTAGCCTGTTGAGCCACAGGCGCCAAGCCTCGGTATGCTTTTTTAATATCCTGGGCTGAGCCATGTCCCTGCACACCTAGAACCTCATAGCAGTCCACCATGTTTTAACTGATTGTTGGAACAGATCCATTTCACCTTCTTAGAGAAGCATGAGCTTCTGACAACAAATAACCATGGGGCCCCTGTCCCAGCAGGACTCCCCCTCCCCAGGAGGCTCCACTTCAGAAGACCTTAAGAGCCTGGGAGTTGCAAATGCCTCTGAAGCTTTAGAGGAAGTTGACTGCAAACTTTGAGGGATGAGGTTAGCATTCCTGCATGGTTGGAAGAACTGAGATCCTCCTATTGTTCCCCATGGGGGGGTCACTCCCTGGCCTCAACCAGGAGTCTTTCTGGCCCCCAGTGAACCCAGGATGCTGGGACTAAGACCTCAGCCCACATGAGTTGGGAAACGAGTCTGTCCCTGCAGTGGATCCGGCAGAAACTGCCAGTGTCCCCCACGGAGCATTTCTCCTTTTGTTCCTTAGAACCAAACCCCGAGTTCTAGGTTCTTGGCCAGCATTCTGGGCAGCTGGGTGTGACCACACAAGGAGGCCAGGCCCTGGGGTGTAAAGTCCTCTTTCTTGTGATTTTTTAAATAACGTTTTCTTTTCTCCAGTTAACTTTATTTTAAGGATATACCGTATAATATATGTAACATATCAGTAAGGCTTCTGGTCAACAATAGGCTATCAGTAGTTACATGTTTAGGGAATCGAAGGTTATGTTCATTTTCAGCTGTTACTGGGATATATACCTCACCCTCACATTATTCAAAAGTCAACTGTCTTTCATTGCCTGGTGGTAGCACATTATTTCTATAATTTCTAACTAGAAATTTTGGTTCTTTTAAAATAACTTTTTATGCTTATTTAAAAATATATATTTTGAGCTGGGCATGGTGGCTCACGCCTGTAATCCTAGCACCTTGGGAGGCCAAGGCAGGTAGATCGACTGAACTCAGGAGTTCAAGACTCACCTAAACAAGAGGAAGACCCCCATCTCTAAAAACTAGCCAGGCATTGTGGTGAGTGCCTGTAGTCCCAGCTACTTTGGGGAGGCAACGGCAAGAGGATCGCTTGAGCCTGCGAGTTTGAGGTTTCTGTGAGCTATGGTGCCATGGCACTCTATTGAGGGCAACAAAATGAGACTCTTGTCTCAAAAAAAAAAGGAAAATATAGGTAATAGGAATATTAGAAACATTCTAATAAATGAAGGCATACTAAATATATATGTGTGTGTGTATATATATATATATATATATATATATATATACACATATTATGTTTTTTTTTGAGACAGAATCTCACTTTGTCATTCCTGGTAAAGTGCTGTGATGTCATAGCTCACAGCAATCTCAGACTCCTGGGCTCAAGTGATTCTCCTGCCTCACCCTCTCGAGTAGCTGGGAATGGCAGGCTGTGTTTTAGAGGGGTCTCACTCTAGCTCAGGCTGCCTATATTTTACTTATTTATTTTTTTAATTTTAAATTTTATTTATTTATTCATTTTATGAGACAGAGTCTCACTATGTCACCCTTGGTGGAGTACTCTGACATCACAGCTCACAGCAACCTCAAACTCTTGGGCTGAAGTGATTCTTTTTCTCAGCCTCCCAAGTAGCTGGGACTACAGGCACCCGCCACAACAGCTGGCTATTTTTTTTTTGTAGTTGTCATTGTTGTTTAGCTGGCCCGGGCTGTGTTCGAACCTGCCAGCCTCGGTGTATGTGGTGGATGCCCTACCCATTGAGCTATGGTGCTGCCCCCTATATTTACTTTTAAAAATCTTTTGAAATTCACACCTAACAGAGATAATGCACACCATTTGGGTGATGGGCACACTTGTAACCTTGACTTAAATTGTACAAAAGCAATTCATGTACCAAACATATATGTACCCCTGTAACAATCTGAAATTTAAAAAATAATAAAATAATAAAATCTGCTTAGTTGTTTTAGTCACTCATTATAAATCTTTCAAATTCATATGACATTTAAATATTTCCACTTACAATGCATTTGCTAAAAAAATGCGAACAGGTAACTGTTCTGAGGCTATGATCAAATTCCTGGGGCCTCAGTCACTATTGCTAGTGGCATTTTGGTTTTGAGAGGCTGTCCTAAAACTATTTGAGGAAAGTGGATCAGTACCAATATCTAGAATTTTTTTCCCTATTGTGGCTTTGTTCAAACTTTGTTAGATTTCTAAATAACAAAGGTTACACATGTTTTTGTAAGTCAAATATTCCAGAAACACTTGAGAAAATTTAATAATCTGCCCTGTACTCCTGTTAAATTTCACCTGCCCCATAAAATAACTAATGTTAACAATTTGCTATACAACCTTCCATAAGTTTCTCAATGCTCCTATTAATATATATTATATAGAGAGAGAAGGTTTGTTTTGCTTTTGAAATGGGATTATACCACATACAATATTCTACAATGTCTTTTTCAATTAGTAGTACAGCACAAACATTTCTAGAGCAGTTACATCCACCTAATATCTTTTTCATATATATATATATATATATATATATATATATATATATATATATTTGCAGTTTTGGGCCGGGGCTAGGTTTGAACTCACCACCTCTGGCATGTGGGGCTAGCACCCTACTCCCTGAGCCACAGGCATCACCCACCTAACATCCTTTTCAATCACTGCACGATGGTACTGTGTATGATGTGGGTGTATCATCAGTTATTCAACTATTCCTTACAATGGACATATTGGGTTGTTTAGAGGAAGTCTTTTTGCCCTTGTAAATGTCATAACATGAATTCTTTAACATATATTATTACATATATTGGTTTTTATTTCTATAGGATACATTATGCTAAGTAGAATCCTTAAGGAGTAGGGTATCCTTAAGTTTTAAAGGATATTTTCAGGTTAATGTCACAAAAGACTGTAACAACTAACATTTCAATCAGCTATATATTAGATTGCCAGTTTTAGCTCTACCCTCAAAATTATTAAATTCTATGGCTCTTAATAATTGACAATCTGAAGTTGAAAAATTGTCTTGCTTGACTTGTATTTCCATACTACAAATGGGGTGATGTATTCTTCAAAGAGTTTCTTGAAACACTTTCAAAAATCATAATTCTAATCACAATGAACATTATTAATATAGCTTTTTAAATATTTAAGATTATTTCTTTTGTATTTACTCTCAGATGTCAAATAAGTCAACAGAAAAAATTTGTAAGGACCCTAGTAACATTTTAGAAACCTTATGTAGTTGCTTTCTTGAAGTGTAGCATCCTTATAAAATAAATTATTTGGATAAGTTTTGCTTCTCTCTTATATTTGTGTTCTGTATCTATCAGAAAAAATTACATAATGTTGCCTCCTTGATAAATCCTTCTATTGCACTTAGGCTAAAGCCATGGAGTTTATTAATTTATTCAAAAATCTGTATCGAAACTTATAGATTTAAAAAAGATTAAGTGTATCCTGGAAGGTAAATTTTCTGTGTTTGTTTTGTTTTGTTTAAATGGGGTATCACTCTAGCACCCTACGTGGAGTGCAGTGGTACGATCACAGCTCACTGCAACCTTGAACTCCTGGGTTTAAGTGATCCTCCTACTTCAGCCTCCTGAGTAGCAGGAACTACAAGTGTGTCCCAATCTTGGCTGAAATTTCCCTTTTTGATTAAACATATGGTAAAGAGGAGTAGATTGTAATTACCGTAACCATATAATATCTATAAATGAGATTCAATGAGAAAATTGTGGCTTCTATTTGAAAATGAAATGAAACAAAATTGCATTTGCTGATGGTTTTGAATTTTTATATTTCATCCTAGCTTTCAAGCTCCTTCGTTAATTAACAATTATTTTAATAAAGTTCAGGAAATTCACAGTCACCTCTGCTCATCTATCATTGATTTGCATATCAAAGGAAAGCAGACGGGATATTGTGTGTGCTAATACAGCACCAGTGATATAAAATAATTATCCTATTCTCTGTACTGTACTATCTCTGTATCTTGTCCTGGATCAACCCTGTAATAGTTGAAATATTGTCAGTAGCAGACTTATTTTCTAACAGTCACAGAAAAAGAGTTCAGGAAATTATGTTCATGATACGGCAACAGTCTGAGATATTATTAGCCTCTTATATAAAATTACGAAGAAGACGTCCCAGGCTTCCTGTATACTGTCTCTTATACATAGAATCAGAATCAGAGCTTTATTGAGTAAACTCAGAGGACCATGGTAGCTGAGTAAGGCCAGGGAATGTTAAAAACATGATAAGGCAATTAGTTAAGAAAGACAAATCTGTAAAGATTAGGCTATATGTGATTTTCCACTTCTTGAAGTAGACTCTGCAAGAATGAACTTAGAGGTAATGGAAAAGACTGTCCCAGGAGGAAGGTTTTTGGGCATTGGAAAGGCTTGGATGCTTTAGGAATCCTGCTTCAACTACAGAGGCATACCTGCAGTTTCGAAGTTAAAGCTTCATCTCTTTAGGCTACAGCATCAGCTTGAGAACCCAGGGGAGGTAGGGACATACTTCCTAGGAAAAAGCAAATAAACTCATGGTGTTTACCATTTCGAATAAAGAAAATCCATTTTTGTACTTATACAGAATATGAAAACAATCTTTACGTTTAACTGCCATATTTCAGGCAAAAACTCATGGCTGTTCTTGAAAACGAATGCAAAATCGTTGCAAAGACAGGCAAACACATACAAACACACACAGTTTTCCACACAAACAAATAAAACAAATGGTAGATGTTGATCTGCTCTAAAGAGAATTTAAAGACCAAACATGGAGGCTCATACCTGTAATTCCAGCATGTTGAGAGATGGAGTTCAAGACCAGCCTGCGCAACACAAGAAATACCCCGTCTCTACAAAAAATTTAAAACTTAGCCGGGTACGATGGTGCGTGCATGTAGTCCTAGCTGAGGCAAGAGGATTGCTTGAACCTAGGAGTTCAAGGTTACGGTAAGCTATAATGGCATCACTGCACTCCAGTCTGGGTGACATAGTGAAATGTCTCTTTAAAAAAAAAAAAGTGAATTCAACAGCAAAGCTGCTGTTGTTTAGCTCATACAAGAGGATGAAATTGTGGAGCACTGTTTGATGAAAGGCAAATGTCATCTTTGACAGTTAATGGACTTCGTCTCTTGGTTTAGCTGAGAAGTGATTCAAAACTGTTGTTCACAAACATAGTTCCCAGACATGGTAATGGAATCAGAGCCCCCATAGCATGTTTTTCGAGACAAAGGCAGGCTTGAATCAAGCAACACCAGATTGCGAGACTCTTTGGGGTTAACCCATGTAGCATTAACTCCCCTGTGAAGTCATTTTTGGCAGAATCTGCAGGCTTGATGTCAGTACATTAAGGATCATGAACGTACATTTAATTTCAAGGTCACTGGAGCAGAAATAACAAAAGAATCCTACAGCGTTCCAGGTGTCTACAGAGTTTTGCCTACAGAAAAATTAGGGAACAAAATTCTCTCTACTGCAGCCTAAGGAAATGCTCTCGCTAGTATTGAAAACTTAATGTGATTGCCTGTTCCATCTCCTTTTCCAGAGCAACAATTTGGACAGAAGAGCTCAACATGGCTCTGCAGCTTTCCTTATAGCATGTAAGGTTTTCAGTGGAAAGAATGACCTCATTGATTTGCTCCAAAGTATCCACCAAAGAAGTGGAGCCATGAATGAACTCAAGTAAAAGCTCCTTACTCTCAACATTCCCTGCCTCTCCTCCCAGTTTTTTTTTAGATTTTTTTCTTTTTGCTTGAGAGTTATTCAAATATTCAAAGCTTGTCTTCTAGAAAGTCAACAAATTTTTGTCTATGGAAAAAAGGAAAGTATTTTCTACTATGCATTCTTGTTTTAAAAAAAGAATCTTGGAAAAGTCATGATTTGAGGTCCTGAGTCTAACGAAGGTGAGTTGCAGGAAGGTTGGGAGTTGCTTTGCCATTAACATTTGCTTGGATAGAAAGCCACAGGGCATACATTTTCTTTCTCCAAACTTAAAAGTATAGATATGCTGTCAAACATCAAAGAGCCTCATTTCTACAGCAAATATTAAGGTTGTTCTTCTAGTGGGAGTTTTACGTCACAAATTCCATTCTTAAGTTGCCAATGGCTTTTGCATGTTCAAAAGAGGATGTAAAAACAGAAATTCTTTAATGTGTCAATATACCACAAGGAAAGAAAACCAAAAAAGGATTACATTAGTAGATAGCAGTAAAAGCAGAGTTGAGAACCCCTCTGCAATCATGGTCAAAATAATAAAAATAAGTGGTTGTAAATCAAGGGTAGGTGAAGTCATTTCATTAAGGAACTACTTCAGTTTGTGTCCTGTGCTTCAAGACACAAGACAGCTTTACCATGTCTAAAGCATATGGTGTCAGGAGATCTTTGCAATTATATGTGGGCAATCTTTTCACGTAGGTATGTAGTAAACAAGCTTATAGAGAGAAGTTGTTTTGCTGGAGCAAATATAAATTAGATAGAGCTTTAGACGCTATTGAAATATCACCAATTTTCTCCAAAATGTTTTGTTCTGTTTTTTTAGTAGAATGCAATAAAGTTTAACACATAGCATTTATCTCTCTCATCAATTTCTCCCCCAAGTATTGACTTTTTTCAAGTATTGACCTCTTTTTAAGAGACTAAGCACTTTATTTCTAGAAGTTGATTGGAGGCAAAGAAAATAATAGATGCTGATATATAAGATGTAGTGTTTCCTATTCATTAAGACTGTCACTAATTAAAAATATCTTGAGAGATGTTAAAGAAAAAAAGACTAGGGTGGTGTCTGTGGCTCAAAGGAGTAGGGCACCGGCCCCATATGCTGGAGGTGGTGAGTTCAAACCCAGCCCCGGCCAAAAACTGCAAAAAAAAAAAAAAAAAAGGACTAGGCAAATTTTCTTGTAGGATATCCCACATTCTGGATTTGTCTCATTAGTTCACTTAGGTCCTATTTAACTTCATCTATCCTTGATATGTTCTATAAACTTGGACTTAGGTGCTCATGATTTTCAGGAGGCACTTAATGTCACTTTGTCCCACTATCAGTGATATTAAATTTGGTCATTTGGTTATCAAGGTGGCAGCCAGATTTCTCTTTTGTCAAGATTTATTTTTACCTTTTCAAATAACAATTAAACTGTAGGGTAGAATTTTTTCTTTTTTCTTTTTTCTTTTTGGTGGGGGGACAGAGTTTCACTCTGTCACCCTCGATACAGTGCCATGGTGTGACAGCTCACAGCAACCTCAAACTATTGGGCTTAAACGATTCTCTTGTCTCAGCCTTCCAAGTAGATGGGACTATAGGCAGCCACCACAATGCCTAGATATTTTTTGTTGCAGTTACCACTGCTATTTTAGCTGGCTGGGGCCAGGTTCAAACCCTCCACCCTTGGTATATGGGGCGGGCGCCCTACCCACTGAGCCACAGGTGCTGCCCAATCTGTGGGGTAGATTAATGAATTTGTTGGGTAGATCAATTTTTTGGTAGCATGTAAACATCCTATCAACTTTTTAAAACCTTATTGACATATATTTGCTATGTAGTAAATTGCGCCTATTTAAAGTGTACTATTTGGTAACTTTTGGAATATATAGAGACCTGTGAAATCATCAACACAGTAAAGGTAATGAACATATCCATTACCCTTCTCCCCAGCCTCCCAAAATTTCCTCTTGCTTCTTCCCCCATTCTCGAATCCCAAGGCAACCACAACTCTGCCACTACAGCATAGTTTGCATTTTCTAGAATTTTCTGCAAATGGAACACCATACAACATACTCATTTTCAGTCTGGCTTCTTTCACTCGGTATAATATTCTGAGATACCTCCATGCTGTTGTGTATATGAATAGTTCACTCTGTCTTATTGCCGTATAGATCCCACTGTACAGATATACCATTTCTTTCTCCATTCAAATGTTGATGGACATTTGGGATACTTTCTGGTTTGGGCTATTATAAATAAATCTGCTATGAATAGCTATGCACAAGTTTTTGTTTGGACATGTGGTTTCACTTCTCTTGGGTAAATACTTGATTGGATTATATCTGGTAGGTGTATCATTACCTTTTTAAGAAATACCAAACCATTGTCCAAAGTTGTCTTACTATTTTACAGTTTCACTAGTAGGACCATTTTATGTCTTCCTTTCTGATTTGTATAACTTTTATTTATTTCTTGCCTTATTGCATTCCTGGGATAAACCACAGTTGGCCATGATTTTTATACACTGTTGGACTCAATTTGCTAAAATTTTGTTTTGAATTTTTACGTATATATTCATAAAGAATATTGGCCCATAATTTTCTTTTCTAATAAAATCATTATCTGGTTATTATTAGAGTAATACTGGTGTTAAAAATGTGTCAGAAAGGATTCCCTCCTACAGTTTTTCTAGAAGACTGTGTAAAATTGTTATTTCACTAGTGAGGGCATCCGGGCCCAAAGTTCTCCTTGTTGGGAGTTTTTGGGATTTTTTCAAACTGTAAGTTTAATTTTCTCTAATCTTTTCAGGCGTTTTTCCCCTTAATCTCAGGAAATTTCCTTGCATTTTCTCAATTAATAATCAGAAGGGGATTTCTTTTATTTTTCCTGAGGAATTTTTTTTTAATGCAGCTTAATTCTTTTCTTGCCCTGCACACTCTGAGCATCTTGGTTTCCCTTGATTGCCAGTTCCATCTTCTCAGCTCAGGGAAACAACTGAACCCTGCTGGATTCTCCTTCCCCTACTGCAGTCTGGAAACTAACTCTGGCCAATAAGCCGGTGCACTGAGGGCTTACCTCCTTTGTTTTCTCTCAGGGATCACTGCCCTTTGTTGCTCAATAGCTGATGCATGAATGTCACTGTTTCATGTATTTTGTCTGGTGTTCTAGTTGTATCAGGTGGAAGGGTGTATATTACCCTGTTTACTTCATCCTTAACAAAAATGGGAGTCCCAGTAACTTTTTACCTAATATTTCTAACATCTGTTAATGATTGATTGTTGTATTAATGATTTCATTGGGATTTGGTTATTTTAAAAAAAATCTATGATTCTAAAAAATTAGGTAGCATCTATCTGTAAAGAAAAGCTTTTCTCCATCAACTAGAGATGAGATTTCATTCCTTCTACAAGGGCAGAATTAATGTCTAACTCTTTCTTTCCTTCCAGAATAAAGAGTTGTAATAGTTGCCTCCAGTGGTACCAAATGTGTTTCTTCTTATTTTTATTCTGTTCATTTGTTTTGAGTATTATTATGAACTTGAGATTTTTTTCATTTTATTCCAATCGCTATATAGCCATTATTCCTTCTAATGCTCAAATTGTTAACAACTTTAGCCAATAGGAGTTTCTTGATTCTGGCCTGGAAGTCTCTTTGAAACATCCTCCTTGGACTTTGAGCTTTCTTGCTCTAGGGAATCAGCTCTCTTAGACTCATCATGTATCCATGCTTCAGGCCTTAAATTACTAATTCTGCAAGAAGCACTAGTTCTTTTTAGTAGGAAATATGTAGAAATCAAGACTGGGCATTAGAGGAATTTTATGTTATGGAAATGTCAATGGGGAAAACTACTTTAAATGCCAAAGCCTGACAGCTATAATAATTATACTTCATCCTATTGTGCATAATACCATCCCACATCAGCAAATGCTTTTAAAAAAAAAATTGGAGTGGAATGATACTTTAATAGCATGATTGGACTTTTTTTTCAGGATGAATTTGAAAATCAAAGAAAATGGTTTTGGGGGAACCCTCTATAGGCTTTCCTTTGACCACCCCCCCCCCCAAGAAGTGCATATATTTCTTGTGGGTAAGAATTCACTTTAGGTTAGGGGAGTTGTTCTCACCTAGCTGCATATTATCACCTGGGAAGCTTTTTAAAAATTACTGATTTCAAGGTCCTACCACAAAATAAACTAATTTAGAAGTTTTTGGAATATTTCTCAGCATCACTGTTTTTGGTTTTTGTTTTCTTCAAATCTTCCCAGTTGATGCTCATGCGCTACTAGGGTTGAAAACTACCCTCTTCGAATCTGATGTCATTAACAAATGCAAGAGCCATTGAAAATGTTAATACCTAAATATGTGGTCATTTCTTCTTATACCTCGTTGATTCTAGGGAGAAGAGAAATAGGTTAGCTACTTGGGTGTATGGGCAATTGCTGGGAAGAGCAGAAGGAAAGGGAAAAGATAAGCAGCATACGCACAATGAGCTGCTTTTTTGCTTAGAACAAATCCTGCGATTAAGCTCTGCAGATTGTTTACCAATGAAGCAACATAACTTTGTCAGGAAATATTTGTTTGAGCTGTTGGCAGACTGACTGAGTTAATGTACTATTTGGATAATTCCCACATCACTGTCCCTTACTCATGTTGCTGCATTTCAAAGTTGGCCAACTGCCATCCTTGCTGTCTGAAATAACTTGGAGCTGAAACTCCAGTTGGTGGCCACACTGTCCTTTTATTCTCTTACACAAAATAATTTTCCAAATTAATCATGTCACTAAGTCTCTTTCTAGATCTAATGGCTTATAACTTGAAACAAGGGATCTGCTGGTATGGTGAGAAATGGTTTTCTCATTTAATTTGTCAGACTTCCAATTACCCATTAATGCTCTAAGGAAAGTTGCAGCCAGATTTCAATATTTCAGAATTCAATTATAGTTGATGGAATGTGTTGTGTCTTAAGAGCTGGTGTCTAGAAGGCTTTGCCCTTTGCCTTCATCTCTTGGGGCTGTTATTACAAAATAGCACAGACTGTTGGCTTATAACCTGGAAATTTATTTCTCACAACACTAGAGGTTGTAAGTTCAAGATCAAGGTGCTGGTTAATTCAGTGTCTGGTGATTCAGAGTTACCACCTCTGGCTGTGTCTTCACGTAGTGGAAGGGTGATACTCTAGTTTCTTCAGCCTCTTACTGCTGCACTAATCCCATTCATGAGGGCTCCACCCTCAGGACCTAATCACTTCCCAAAGGCTCCCTCCAAAACCATCACCTGGGGGATAAGGTTTCAACATAAGAATTTTGTGGGGAGACAACTTTTAGTCTATAGTATTCTCTCAATTTTTGAATATGTGCATTTTTAAATGGGAGAAAAATAAAAAAATGAATGCCTGTACACCCTTCCCCAGATTTAATAGCATTTTGCCATGTGTATTAGCTTAGGCTGCTGTAACAGAGTCCCATAGATTTGGCGGCTTAAACAAGAGAAATTTACATTCTTGCGTTTTTGAGGCGAGAAATCTGAGATCAGTCTAGCAGGGGTGGTTCGGAAGCTTCTCTTCTTGGCTTGTAGATGGCCAATCTCTCTGTCTTCACTGTCTTTACTCTGTATGTCTGTCTGTGTCCTAATCTCTCTTTATAAAGATACCAGATTAGATTAAAGCCCACCCTGACCATCCATTTTAATTTAATCACCTCTTTAAAGGCTCACTCAAAATATAATCATATCCTGAGAAACTAGGAGTCAATATCTCAGTATAGAAATTTGGAGAGGCACAATTCAGCCCATAACATTATATTTGCTTTATTTCTTCCCATAGGAGTAGATAGAGGTATGTTGAGTTGATGATCCATTTGAAAACACAGACATTAGAACATCTTACCCCTAAATAGTCACCTTATACCTCTTAACAATGAGGATGATCTCCTATGTAACCTAATATCATTTATCTCATTGAAGATATGATAAATGTGTATTTAATCCATATTCAATTTTCCTCAGTTGTCTAGAGAATTCTTTATGGCTGTTTTTATTTACTTGAATAATAATCCAATAAAGTTCATAGTTATTTTAAGTCTAGAATAGTCCCCTCATCTCTATGTTACATCTGTTTGTTTTTTCTTTGATGTTGACTTTTGGAAAACCCTACACAGATAATCAACAGAATGTTCCACATTATGGATTCGTCTGATTATTTCCTTATGATATCATTTAACTTTTTCCTTGCCATACTGTGTTTATATAAACTAGAAGCTAGATGTTATAGTTCATCTGCAAAACTGATTAAGTGGTGCAATCTGCTTCTTCTCCCCTTTACTCTGGGCCTATGTGAGTTGCTTGGGCTGATGGGACATTAGCAAACATGATACAAGCAGCTATGTGCTTGTGCACTGGAGCTTGCCCATCCTTGCTGCTCTCGACAGTTCTGTGACTCTCAAGTCTGCTGCTTACGGTGAGATGTGACCAAGTCACCCCTATTCCTTCATGAGACATCAAGAGTGATGTCATCTTCAACTGACTGGCTCCAACTAGAAGAATCACTTATCTGACCCACAGAATAGTATAAAGTAATAAATGGTCGTTGTTCTAAGCTACTAAGTTCTGGGGTGATCTGGTCTGTATCAAAAGTAATTGCTGCAGATATAGAAGCTTGAGCAAACACAGGTCAGAATTCAAGTTTTGGCAGGAATACCTGATAGATGATCTGCGTGCTTCAATCACACATCACATCAGAAGGTTCATAGAGGGCTTATACCTGGATGTGATAAGTGTGGATTAAGGAAAACAGGTACTTCTTAGTCATTTCTCAAGTTAGCCTTTGTCCGGACCTTTGTACAATTAGGTCATCCTTCATCAGCAGAGTTAGTAGAGCGCTAATGGGGACAAGTGCTGATGTTCAGAGTGACCTGTCCTGAAAGGTGGCCACAGCATTGGTCAAGAGGAAGAAATCTCACCAGATTGTAGCTGCATATGGCATTATTCTAAAACAATGCTGATTAGTGTATTTCTAAGGACTTACTGTACCCAGTTAGAGTTACACAGATTCCCTTCTTGGTAGTCAAAATCCAGCTGATATTTTAAGATGACTAAATGGGCAACTATTGCATTCTTGAGCATTTAAAACAAGCAGCTGCTATTTAATACAAGAATAAAATGAGAGCTTCCACTGAGTACCATAGAAAGATAAAGAAATTGCTAAATGATGGAATCATTTTGACCAAAGCTGAAATTGAGTAAGAAAAGTCAAAGAAAGGGGAAAGAAGAATAAGAAAAAAAGAAACCATTTGTATTGATCACCTACGGTGTGCCCTGGGCCACCTGTGGGTGAAGGGAGGCAACACCACTTAAGTAATCCAACATTTGGGGTGCTTATCAAACTCCAGTCATTTTTTTTTCTGGTCATTGAGAGACTCCACCCTGGAGAAAAAGGAAATTTAGTAGATAAATAGCTGACTGCTATTTATTTAAACAATTATATGTAATAATAATAAAAAGAGACCAGAAGGAAATTTTAAGTTTTTTTTTCAGGCGATCTCTTTGTTTCTCTTCAGATTATCTACAAATTATTTCATTAGACTTTTGTTTTCTCTTTGGTCTTTGTTGCTTTTTTTGTTTTTTTAGGATTTTGAATATATGCTACATTTATAATCAGGAACAAAATTGTAAATGAACTTAATAAGACATTTGGAAGTTGAGAAAAGGAAGGATAGGGTCATTATGAATTCTTTCTATGCAGTTTTTCAAAATTAGATTGAATTTCATATGCTATTATCTAAATTACAAAAAACTCCATAAAACCTTTATGAATTCATCATAGGACTTAGTAGGCATCATCAATTTGCCACACTCATTTCATTTCTCCTTCTGCTTTCTTTAGTACTTTTTCTTTCTTTAGTTTTTAAAGCGAATTCCAGACATCAAGTTATTTCAGCTCAATATACTACAATGCGAATTTTGCTATGATTTGCGTGTGTTGGAAATTTAATCCCCAGTGCAACAATGTTGGGAGGTGGGGCCTAATATTTTAGGTGCTGATTAGGCCATAAAGGATTAATGCCACTATAGCCGAAGGAGTTCCTTATAAAAGGGCGAGTTTAGCCACCTTTTGCCTTTCTCTCTTGCCTTCTCTTTGCCCTTTTGCCATGGGATGACATAGCAAGATGCTACCCCCCCCATCTTGGACTTTACACCTTCCAGAACCATGAGTCAGTGACTTTTTATTCATTGTAAATGACCCGGTTCATCATATTTTGTTACAGCAGTACAAAACAAAGACAAATGTAAGAGGGAAAAGGAGCGCCTTTTCTTACATAACTGCCGTGTATGACCACACATGGTAAAACCAACAAGAATTCCTAATTCCATCTAATACTCAGCCATGACCACATTTCCCCTTTTTGCTATAAAAATCATTTTAAAATTTGGTTTGTACATGTGAAGATCCAAACAAGTTCCCCTCATAATATTTAGCTGTTAATACTCATCTGTGCCTTAAGCCTTAATCTAGAACATTCTCTCCTCACTATTATTTGTTTATTTTTGGGCTGACTCCTTGAAGAAATTTCGTCAAATGCTCTATAGAATGGATCACATTGTAGATGTCACTGAATACATATTTCTTTCTAAAAAGCATTGTAGTTGTGATTCTGTAGTATTGTCCTGCCTAGACACATCCCCCAAACATGAAACTGCCATCAGTGGTAACTATGAGCAAAAATCCATGATGAAATCATTTTTTTTTTCTTTTTTGAGATGGAGTCTCACTATGTCACCCTCGGTAGAGTGCCATGGCGTCAAGCTCACAGCAACCTCAAACTCTTGGGCTTAAGCGATTCTCTTGCCTCAGCCTCCCAAGTAGCTGGGACTACAGGCGCCCACCACAATGCCCAGCTATTTTTTTGTTGTGGTCATCATTGTTGTTTAGTAGGCCCAGGCCAGGTTTGAACCTGCCAGCCTTGGTGTATGTGGTTGATGCCGTAACCACTGTGCTACAGGTGCTGAGCCCATGATGAAACCATTTTGAAAGACATTGATTTAATGAACAGCAGACTGATATGATAAATTTTATTTATCATAAAGACATTGATTTAATGGACAGCAGACTGATATGATAAATTTTATTTCTTCACTGAAAGAAATGTTATTTGGAATGAAAAAGAAATTATGGGGTATTTGGTTTTTTGAAAATACTTGAAATAGTGCTTTTAAAGAATGCAACTAGGAAAAAATCATCTACTGTGTACCTTGTAAGGGAACCCCATTGTGTGATTAAAAACTGACTACAGGGAAGTCAGCACAGAATAAAAGTAGTCTTTGAAATTTCAGAATATAGATGTTTGACTCTATTCATATTTATGTTATATAGTTAGATTGCCAGAAAAAATTATAAGATGCCCAGATAAATTTAAATTTCAGTTAAACAACAATGAAGTTTTCTTAGCATAAGTGTGCAATATTTGGGACACATACTAAAAATTACTCATCATTTATCTAAGATTCAAAATTAACCGGGCATCTTGTTTTTTTATTTGCCAAATCTGGCAACCTGAGGGTGCAATCTCTACTATGGCATAGTGGGCGCAACCTGAGGAGGAAGTATGACACTGGAGAAAAGAATTTTATGAAGACACCATCACCCCTTTGATTGCACTCCTGAAATGTGGGAACAGCCAGCCTCCAGGAAGCCTGGTTTCCTACTTCTGCATGTAAATTCCCCCAAGCTGAGATTCTGCTGGGAGCCAATTAAACCCACGTGGAATATGAGAATATTCCTGCTCTGCCCTCTCTCTTTGAGAAACAACAAGTTAGAGAAGCCAGAATCCCAAAAGACTCTCAAATGAACATGGGGGCCATGATCCCACTGCAATTTTTATGGCTGTCTCTAAAAACACCAGGAACACAGTAACACCCAATATAGTACAAAATAAAGACAAGAGACAAAGAAGAAAAGAGTAGGAAAACCATGTCCAAAGACTCTGACCTAAAATGTCTTCTCAGTAGTCCATGAAACTTAACCCTGACCTTCCTAGCAACCAAGGCAAAGACAAAAATCCACTGGATTATAGAAGTGCTACGACAACACTAGCAAAAGAAAGCCTCTTAATTCATGTCAAAGCAAATGGATTTACCATCCCTTAGCTCCGATGGGAATTTGTTCTGGGATCATATATTCAAGATGTATAAAATATAATAGTAGCAACTACTTCTTTAAAACACAAACGGGGAGGGGGGAGTATGGGTGGAGGGAGGGCAATTGGTGGGATCACACCTACGGTGCATCTTAGTAGGGTACTGGTGAAACTTATTAAATGTAGAGTATCAATGTCTTTATATACTGATTAAGAAAATGCCATGAAGGCTATCTCTCACAGTATGATCAAAATGTTTCTGATTGTAT
>CAUYRH010152774.1:0-17206 GCA_963574655.1 Perodicticus potto
AATATAGATGAACCTGGAAGACAATATATAGATAGACAGATAGATAGATAGAGTCAAAAAGCCAGATACAAGAAAACAAAATACTGTATGATCTCACTTATAAGTGGAATCTTAAAAAGTCACTCATAGAAACAAAGAGCAATGTTTATCAGGAGAAGCGGGATGGAGTATAAAATTTTAATTACATAGGATGAATAAGTTCCAGAAATATAATATACAGCAAGGTGACTACAGTTAATACTGTATTATACACTTGAAATTTCCTGAGAGTAGATTTGTATATTCTCACCACACACAAAAAATGGTAACTATGTGAGATGATGGATATGTTAGCTAGCTTGACTGCAGTAATCATTTCACAGTGTAGATGGATATGAAGCATCACATTATACCCCTTAAATATATACAATTTTTATTTTAAGAAAATATATGAGTTATCACTTTATATCCACAATGGTTATAATCAAAAAAGACAAAAAATTACAAGTGTTGGCCAGTACATGGAAAATCTTATGAACTTATGATTGCTCATTGACATGTAAAATGATACAGACACTTTGGAATAATGTTTGGAAGTTTATTTATTTATTTATTTTTTTGAGACAGAGTCTCAGTATGTCACCCTCAGTAGAGTGCTATGACATCATAGCTCACAGCAACCTCAAACTCTTGGGCTTAAGTGATTTTCTTGCCTCAGCCTCCCAAGTAGCTATGACTACAGATGTCCACCACAATGCCTGGCTTTCTTTTTTTTTTTTTTTTTTTTTTTTTTAGAGATGGGGTCTCGCTCGGGCTCAGGGTGGTCTCAAACCTGTGAACTCAGGCAATCAACCCGCAACAGCCTCCCAAGTGCTAGGATTACAGGCGTGAGCCACTGTGCTCAGCCTTGGCAGTTTCTTAAAAAGCTAAACATAGAGTTATCAAATATCCCAACAATTTTACTTGTAAGTAAGAAATAAAAATGTATTTTCCCACAGAAACTTGTACACAAATGCTCAGAGCAATATTATTCATAATAGCCAAAAAGTAGAAGCAATCCAAATGACCATGAACTAATAAATGAGTAAACAAAATGTGGTATAGTCATACAATGAAGTACTATACATCAATAAAAAGGAATCAACTAATGATTCCTTTTAATGATACACCATGGATGAACCTCAAAGAGGCTAAGTGAAAAAAGCCAGACACAAAAAGCTACATATTGTATGATTCCATTTATATGAAATGTCCAGAAAAAGCCTATCTATAGAGACAGCAAATAGATTAGGGCTTGGAGGGACCTGGGGATGAGAATGAGGACACAAAAGATCTTTGGGGGGCAACAGAAAAATCCTAAAACTGGATAGTGGCCATGGTTGCACAATTACATAAATTTACTAAAATTCATTTAATTATATACCCAAAGCATTTTGATTTAACAGCACTAAATTATACCTAAAGAAATTTGTTAAAAATATATAAAGGAAACAGAAAAACCTCAAAAGTGGCTTACACAATCCTGTTATACATCGTAAACAATATTAACCAGTAGAAATTTCTAGAATAAACCTCACAAATAAAAACAAGTTTTTAGTAAAACAGTGCACTGACACATACAGCAAATAGTCATTTTATCAAATTGCCTTTTAGTATAATTGGCTGTCATTAAATTGACCTGTTTTCTACCTCACAGGATTATTGGGACAATTACATGAGTTAATAATGCAAAGCCTGACACGCGGCAAGCATTCAGTGTAGCTAGTATCATAACAAAGTTTTCTGGGTCTCAGTTTTCACAATGGTAAGATGGGAATGACAATACTTATCTATGGGGTTATTGTGATGACCAGATAAAATAATGTATGTACACAGCTAAGGTAGTCTTTGACATAAAGCAGAGACTCAATAAATGATAGCTACTCATACAATGGTCTTTTATTCTAATTTTGAAAAATTTCAAACATATATAAAAATGTAAAAGTATAATGAATTCCCATGTACCTGTCACTCAGCTATGTTTCAGCAATTATCAACATATAGCCAATCTTGATTCATCTACACCTCACTCCCCACAAAACACTGAATTCGGAGAAAAGTCCAGATAAAAAATCGTATCATCTGTAAATATTTCTAGGGTGGCGCCTGTGGCTCAGTGAGTAGGGCGCCAGCCCCATACACCGAGGGTGGCGGGTTCAAACCCGGCCCTGGCCAAACTGCAACAGAAAATAGCCGGGCGTTGTGGCAGGCACCTGTAGTCCTGGCTACTCAGGAGGCTGAGGCAAGAGAATCACCTAAGTACAAGAGCTGGAGGTTGCTGTGAGCTGTGATGCTGCAGCACTCTACCGAGGGTGACAAAGTGAGACTCTGTCTCTGTTTCTATACCTTGATTCCCAAGGTTCAGTTAATAGCAGCTTCTGGCTGCTGTGGGAGATAATAAGAAGTAGCACAAGAAGGACTGGTGGGGGAGGGAAAATATGTTTCATTGTATCTTAGGATTCTCAATTTTCTCCTCTCCAGGAAACCTACCACAAGATCTGGACAAAGGCAAGGGTCAACAGTCTTTTTTACCATACTCTTTACTAACTGGGTTTTCAAATTCCAAGAATAGTTCTGCTTTTAGAATCTTCCCTGCTCTCCCAACCTTTCCCCTGATTTTCCATCCAGATGGACCTATTACGCTGTCCCTTGGGATCTGAAAATACCTGTTTCCTACAAAGAGGCTATTAAAAGGTACCTTTGTTGTTTGTGTTCCTACATTGTTCATACTTAGTACTTGGCTCTTAATTGCTATTGTCTACTGGTATCCAGATGATAACCTATAATGCCTTCCCCTGCCTCAGCCTCCCTGAATATTTCATGGTTTCTGGCCATACTCACATTACCATCATCATCACCTTTTACCTCCATCTTCATCACTGCATTTACAAAAGCTACCATTTATTATTTATTATGTGTCAGGCCCTGTAATTAATAGTTTACTTATATTACTTCTTTTAATCCTCCAGTAACCCTAAGGTAAATTTTATCTATAGAATAGATATAATGAAGACACAGACTCAGAGAGGTTAATTGATTTGCCAAGGTCACACAGTGAATACATATTAGAGCTGGGATTTGAACTCACAATTGTTTGATTCTCAAGCCCATGATTTCGTTGAGAATGGCTTCTCTTTTATTCTTACAAAAAAACTCCCCCCCTCTTCTATCCTACCTTCCAGAGATAGCCACTATTAAAAATTTGGTGTAGGGTGGTACCTATGGCTCAAAGGAGTAGGGTGCTGGCCCCATATACCAGAGGTGGCGGGTTCAAACCCGACCCTGGCCAAAAACTGCAAAAAAATAAAAAATAAAAATAAATACAAATTAGGTGTAACCAGTATAAAATAAATAACAAATCTATTTATTTGCCCACACGCATACAAATACAGTATCTCTGTATTTGTATGCGTGTGGAAAGGAAATCACTGACATTGGCCATCTATGGGGAGGGAAAAGGGGGAAGGAAGAGACAAGTATGAGATTTTTCACTGTGTGCTCTGGCACATTTTTTGAATTTTAAACCTTATAAATTGAATTTTTAAAACTTTAAAAAGAAATGAAAATGACTATATTGCTTTTCCACATATATATATACATACATGTGTGCACACATTTTTAAAAATAAAAATGGATATGACTGGCTCGGTGCCTGTGGCTCAACGGGCTAAGGCGCCAGCCACGTACACCTAAGCTGGCCAGTTCAAATCCAGCCCGAGCCCGCCAAACAACAATGACGGCTGCAACCAAAAAATAGCCGGGCGTTGTGGTGGGCGCCTGTAGTCCCAGCTACTTGGGAGGCAGAGGCAGGAGACTCACTTGAGACTAGGAATTGGAGGTTGCTGTGAGCTGTAATGCCATGGCACTCTCTCCAGGAGAGAGCTTGAGGCTCTGTCTCCAAAAAAAAAAAAAAAAAAAAATGGATATGACTCACAGAAAGAAAGGAAAAAATAATAATAAGAAATCAAACTATTCCTATGTTATTTTGTAACCTGATTTTTCTCACTGAAGAATATATCTTGGGGGGTGGCACCTGTGGCTCAAAGGAGTAGGGCACCAGCCATATATAACAGAGGTAGTGGGTTCAAACCCAGCCCTGGCCAAAAAAAAAAGAAAAACACAATATCTTGGGCAGATTTCTGTGTCAACAGATATTAGATTGTCTCATTTTTTTAACAACTACATGGTATTCCAATTAATACCATAATTTATTTATCCAGCCCTTACTGATTAACATTTGCCTGGTTCAAATTACTTACTATTACAAACAATGATGCATTTACACACATTGTGCAAGGATTTCTGTAAATTAAATTCCTGAAAATTGAATTGTAAGTCAAAAGGTATATAAAAAATAATTCTTTTAACAAGTATGCTTATTATTTATTTCTTCTTATTTCTACCAGTTGTTCTGACCCAACGACTTGGTGCAATTTCTATAACATTATATAAGTTCTTTCTCAAGATTTCCAATTAGATTCCAAAGCTCCTTCCTACCCATCACCAACACCATCATGGTTCCTTGAACCCAGCAATGATACCTGATAATATCTAGGTATTGCCCTAAATACAGCCCCTACCTGTGTATGTCCTATCCCCTAGGTTCCAATTCCATGCCCTGTCTCAGTGGCATACTGTTACTGATAGTCCCAGTGTCTCTATGCTCCTTCTTCCCACCTCACCTGCCATTAGACATCAATAGGGCCAGTGGGCTCTCATTTCCATCAAGGTCCAAGTCTGGCGAGTCATCATCTGAATCATTCAAGCAGGTACCAGTGATGTTGAACTGCAGGAGGAAGAGGCTCAGTTGTCATCTGTCCAGGACTCCTACATGAATCAGGATGGCCAGTTCCCTCTGGTTCAACTGGTTGAGTTCACTGTCAAAATCACCTAAACCAAGGCCTTCTGCCATACTACTCCCTTACCCTCTCTCACAGGAGCCAGAGGTTGAGAATATGTGGCTGAATCAAGGTAAAGCTATCAATCTTGTGAAATATTTTCCCTTAAAAAGGGGAGGACGTCTTCAGATGCCCACGGAGGGCACCACAATCTTGAGGCAAAATAGAGCCCTAGGGCAGAGCTCAAGGACCTATTCAAGACTCTAACCTGACACTTATATACAATGTTCTCAAATCTCATTCTCATCCCAACATTTCCAACTTCAGCTTAAGTGTCATGTTTTCTGAAAAGAGCTCTTGACCATCTTCCCTACCTAGATAGAATCAACCCTCCACTGAATTGCAAGGTCCCACACACACTCTTGATTGTGGCATCCATAATAATTTATGAGTTAAACAAATTTAACTCATTTGTTTTCATGTCTGTCTTTCTCACTAGCCTGTCAGCCTCTTGAGAGTTACATCCACAGCACCTATCACAGTGCCCAGCATAGAAAAGGTCTCAATAAATGCCTATTAAACGAGTGGGACTAGTAGCCAAACATCAGGGGCTCTAAGGGAGGTGGCAGCAGGACAGGATAGCCTGTCCTTTTGAAACCCTGCTCTTCCAAGGGACACCCGAAAGGGCTGGGCTGAACCCATGGGCCAGCACCCACCTTTGCTTTCTGGGAAGAGCCTGTCTTCAGTGCCTGATGATTGTATGTGTCCATGAGATTATAGCTCAACTGGCCAGCAGGCCCCAAGGCTGAACTCTCCTTGCCCTTTCGATCTGCCTTCTTGAAGAGTTCCTTGGGCTTCAGGCCTTTCTTCTTTGAACCACTTTTGGAGGGCAGTGACAGCCTGGACATGGACACTGAAGTGGAATGGGCTGGCCTGGTTAAGGGAATGGAGCCAGCTGGGAAGATCCTCTGTAGCCCAAAGATATTGCTCGTCTTCCCAACGTTCTGTTGGAAGATGTCCTACAAGAGTGTTAGTACATGAGGGGGTTAGAGCTTACTTAAGGGTTCTCTCAACACTAAGATCAAAAGTCTGTTCCTGGCATTGGTGGTAATGCCATGAAAGTGGCTTACAGATGCTCCATATATGCACGCCCTAGATTGTGCACAGCAAGTCACCAAGAATTTATTGGATGGCATTTCTTTACCCAGCCATTTATGAGTAAGGAGAAGACGAGCAAAGGAAAAGCCCAGCACTGCTGTCAAAAATGGAGAGAAAAAACTCCAAAAGGAACTGACATGAGACAGAAAATAATCAAGTACTAATTTGTGTGGTTCAGACTCTAAAGCAGTGGTTCTCAACCTTCCTAATGCCATGGCCCTTTAATACAGTTCCTGGGGGTCACTACCCACAGGTTGAGAACCACTGCTCTAAAGACTGTAAGATTTGAGAGGAGAGAGATTCTTGTCTTAATTCTGCTACCGTCTGCTCAGCTGTAAAATTAAAGGGCTAGACTAGAAAGGTGTTTTTTGAAGATGTTTTGTGGCTCCTTTGAGCTTCTTGGAAGGAGCCCTTGGTATTGGAGGTAAGTGGAAGGCAGATGAGAAGAACGAGTAGAGCCCTGAGTCTCCCAGCTCCATACTATTCAAAGCAGCTATGCTTTGATTTGTTGTATATATTAAGCTTCATATAAGATCTCATTTTTGAAAAAAAGATTCCATTGCTTTAAAATATTTGAAAGCCAATGGACCCGTTATGATCTATCTCTAAGTCCTCTTCCAACCATCCTGAAGTTCCGTGTACAAAATTAGTTTACATGGGAAGAAATTGAGAAAGGACAGGCCTTTAACTAAATCCTGAAGGATTCTGACAGATGGGAGTAGAGGAAAATGAGGTAGGAGATGGACACTGTAAGCTATGGTAAGTGAAACATGCCATAAGCAGTGAGGCTAGAAGCCCGACTTCCCAGTAGCTGACTCTTGACCACCCTTCAGCAAGGATATATATCCTGGGCATTAAATAGAACTTTATAGCTTCTGAACTAAAGGGAAGTTAAAACATCCTCAAGTCTAGTTTTCCTCTGGTGCCTCTGCTACTTCACCACCCCACACCAAGTTCTCTCTTGACTGCAAAGTCTTTCAATATCAATGGCTCACATTTATTGAGTACTTACTCTGCTAGGCACTGTGTGAGAGGCTCTATGTACATTAGCTATTAATCCTAACAAAACTCTGAAAGGTTTGTATTATCTCCACATTACAGATGAGGAAACTGGGGCTCTGAAAGGCTTGCAAGTGACAGAGCAAGAACCAGAACCCAGGTTTCTCTGAGTCTCTTACTACTATACCTTACTGCCTCGTGGTATATGCCACCTGTTGAAACATGGCCTTGTAATCATCTTCACCCTGAGAGAACTGTCATTTTGCAGAATGCAGAGACTGAGCCAAAATATTAATAATAACAACATCTACCAACCATCACCACCATGACCCACCATCAGAATTTATTGAGTACCTACTGTGTTCCAAGCACTATACTTAGTGCTCAACTCAAATCACCTTATTCAATCCTTTTAGCAATCCTGAATAGCTACAATTATCCCCACTTTAAAGATGAGGAAACCGAGGCTTAGAAAGGCTAATTTTGCTCAGGGTTAATTTTACTACACTGTGAGTTCTTTGTGGGCACTATTATTTGTGTATTGACTCTAGCTCTATGTGTGACACACTCAAAGCACATAATAATTAACTGAATGAATGACTGAATGAATAAGATCCTTGATGGGGTGCTCCCAATCCTTCCCCTGGGCTCTCATAGCAAGGGCAGAGGCCTAACCTGCCATTTGAGCCTCAAGCCCTTCCCAAACACCTTCTCTCCCCTTCTATGCATCTTACTTCCACCAGACGGATCTCCCTGGCCAAATCTTTAATGAGCTGTACAGTCCGCACTGTCTCCGGGATTTCATCCTCATGGTCTGGCAGAGCCTGTCAAACAAAAGGGATGAGGAATAACCCACACATCAATGGACAACTGATGTTTGACAATATGCCAGGGCAATTCAGTGGAGAAAGGGTAGTCTTTTCAACAAATGGTCCCAAACCAATTCAATATCCATATATGTAAAGAAAAAAATTGAAGATAGAACCTCAATCCATATTTTGCACCAAGTACACTCACCAAAAAAACCTCAAAATAAATCACAAACCTAAATGCAAAACCTAAAACTATAGGTTTAGACAGAGGAGAAAATCTGTGGCCTTCAGTTAGGCAAAGATTTCTTAGATAGGATAGACAAAACATGAGTTAGAAAAAAAAAAAAAACATAAGTTGAACTTAATCAAAAATAAAAACTCTTTGAAAAACTTCTGCTACTTCACCACTTTTGTTACTTTAAGGCAAGCCACAAACTAAGAATATTTTCAAAACATACACCTCATAAATGACAGTATCAAAACATGTAAGGAACTCACTTGTGGGCTAGGGTCACAGCTCTCAAAAACGTCAAGGACCTCAGAGAGATCAATGGGGACAAATTGGCCTCCCTATTTTTGAGGACAGAACTCAGTGCTGAGTAGCTACAGGACTAAAGCTAGCTCAACAACAACCCAGACAGACAGATGTCTTTTAGTCTCTCTTTAATTTATCTGCCATCTTTTTGAGTACTGAGATTACATTTTTATGTAGATCTCAAGCTTTTCTACTGTGATTTTTATCTCTGCTCATTTCTGTATCTAGAGGACTAATAAAAATTCACTTTTGTTTCTCATGGTTTAATCATTCCTTTAATTCTCTCTTTTTTTTGAGACAGAGTCTCACTTTGTTGCCCTTGGTCTAGTGCTGTGGGGTCCTAGCTCACAGCAACCTCAAACTCTTGGGCTCAAGCAATTTTCTTGCCTCAGCCTCCCAAGTAGCTGGGACTATAGGCATCAGCCACAGCACCCAGCTATTTTTAGAGATGAGGTCTCACTCTGGCTCAGGCTACTTTTGAATCTATGAGCTCAGGCAATCCAGCCACCTCAGCCTCCCAGACTGCTCGGATTATAGGCATGAGTCACCATGCCTAGCCTCCTTTAACTCTTTTAATATCTATCTGTAATTTATTATGGTGCCTGGGTGAGGAACTGAGAACTGATGTCACCCTTCTAAGTAACCTCTCCCAGAGCAGGATCTCTGGAAAGGTGAGGGAACAAGTATCTCTCACACAAGTTGTCTGCATTGCACAAAAGACATCTTCCACGAGGGGGAGCTCCTCAGAACTGCATTCCTCTCTCCTCCCCTCTGGCCACACTGTTTGGAGCCATCTCTTGATCCTTAGGGTCCATCCTAACCCAAGGTACGAGTGCTTGGGCCCTGCTCATCTCCTTTGTGGTATTTCTGGGACACAGTCTCTCAGGAGTTCACTTAATGGAAGGGGTCAGAGTTGAAACTTAAGGTAGCCACACTTAAGAGGTGTAGAGAAACAGAAATGAAGGATTAGGTCTAGGTGTAGGTGACACCTATGGAACAAGAGAAGGCCCAAAACATGAAGTCCAAGGATATCTAAGGGGAAGACTGGCAACAGGAAATAGAGAGACTATACAAATGAAGCCTGTAGTGGCTGAAAGGTCTCCTTCTGTCCACTGTATGCAGGGGAAGGAGTATCTGAAATACAAGAGTATAGATTGATACTTCTATTTTTCTTTCATTTTATGATTGTCTCTAAAACAACTCAATATTTTAAGAAGATAATCCAATTAAATGGGTCAAAATTAAACAATACAAAAAGATATATATTGAAAATCCTCATTTCTACCCTGTTCCTGCCCCCACCATCCCATACCCCAGAGCTAACCACTTTCATTAGTTTCTGCATCCCTCCAAGATTGTATCTTCAGGCAAATACAAGTATATACAAATAAAATTATTTCTCCCTTCCCATATAAAAAGGTAACATACATACAATTCTGCACCTTTAGTTAAAAAATTCTGGAGATCGTTCCAAATCAGTACATAGAGAACTTTCTTATTTTCTTTTATACCTGTTTAATATTTGGTTGGATAGACGGTTATCTGTACAATTCTTAAAAAGCTATTTTGGCAGTGTGCATCTAGAGTCTTACATTTTTTTTCATATACTTTGATCCAGTAATTGCTCTTCCAGGAATATATCCTGAAGAAACAATCAAGAGATGAGGGACAAAGACTGATGCATATAGATATTTACTGTATGATTCTCTATAACAATACCAAAAATAAATTAACTAAAAGCAAACAACAGTGAGCAAGTGGGTTAGGTAAGGAAAGTACATTCCTATAAAAAAATATCAGGTAACTATTAAATGTTCATGGAGAAATTTGATAAGCTAATAGGAAAACTAAGCCAACAGATTCAGATACAAAATTGAACATACAGTTGATCTTTGAATATGGGTTTGAACTGCACAAGTCCACTTACACACAGATTTTCTTCCACTTCTTCCACCCTTCAGAAGACCAATCCCTCCTTTACCTCATCCTCCCTAGCCTACTCAATGTGAAGACAAGAAGAATGAAAACCTTTATGATGATCTACTTAAACTTAATGAATAGTAAACACGTTCTCATCCTTAGAATTTTCTTTTTTTAATAAATACAGACTCACAGCCAAACCTTATGACTTTCTTAATAACATTTTCTTTTGTCTAGCTTACTTTAAGAACACAGTATATAATACACAACATACAAAGTATGTGTTAATCGACTGTTTACATTATTGATAAACAGTAAGCTCTTAGTAGTTAAGTTTGTAAGGGAGTTGAAATTTATACAGATTTTTAACTATGCGGGAAGGGGTCTGTATCTCTAAGACCTGCACTGTTTAAGGGTCAACTGTACAGCATGACAGCAATTATATTTTAAAATACATATTAAAAAGATCAGAAGGAAATATATTCAAATGTTAATGGTAGTTCTCTTCGAGTGTTAAAATTACAAGTGATTATTTCCTTCTTTATATTCTTCTGGAGTGCACTGGCACAACCATAGCTCACCATAACCTCAGACTCCTGGACTCAAGTGATCCTCCTGCCTTGGCCTCCCAAAGTACTGAGATTACAGCATGAGTCACCATGCCCAGCCTCTTAAGTATTTTTCTAATTCTCAGTGCAAGTATGTACTACTTTTTATAATCAGATAGAAGGGTTAAATTGTAATCTAAGGAATACTAACCTAGTCCTCCACTCTATACCCAGGAGCCCACAAGCTTCTCTGGTCTGCCTTTTCAACACATCTACCCAAGGCCAGTCCCCATAGAGGGCCAAACTTTAAAGATAGAGAAATAGGCATATTTACTTCTTTCTTTGTCCAGGCCCTAAAAGCCAAGTTGAGGGCTTTGCCACCATGGACCAGGTAGGAGGCAGGGTGTCTCCTGTTCTCTCGCAAACCTAAAAGGAGGAAAGAGCAAGCAGAGTGTCAAAGAAGTGATGTAGGGACAAGTAAAAGACTTGTTCCCTATGCTAGGCAACCAGAAAAAATGCTCAGCGCTCTGAGTATAACTCTAGATCAGGCGTCCTCAAACTTTTTAAACAGGGGGCCAATTCCTTGTCCCTCAGACAGTTGGAGGGCCAGACTATAGTTTAAAAAAAAAAAAACTATGAACAAATTCCTATGCACACTGCACATATCTTATTTTGAAATAAAAAACAAAACGGGAACAAATACAATTCACACTACCGCATGTGGCCCGCGGGCCGTAGTTTGAGGACCCCTGCTCTAGATCTTAGTTCTTTTAATATGCACTAGTCGTGTTCATTTACTGAGTACCTATTAAGTGGTAGGCATTTGACAACTATTATCTTATTTAATCCTGTAAGCCAGGCATTATTATCTTCACTTTATAGTCCAGGCAACTGAGGCTCAGAATGGCAAAGAGATTTTACCAAAGGCACATACCTAGTTAAGTGCCACAGCCAAAACTGAAACCATGTCTTCTTAAATCTAAGGTCTATACTATTCTATTATACTATTCTACGTCTTGGCTTTCAAAATGACAACACTCAAGAAAACCATAATCACTACCTATACAAATTTGAAGAGCTATTAATGGAGAAGACGGATTGGCAATGTTCTGCCTTACTTCAGGAAGAGGCTATTACAGCAGGCAGATTTAGACTCTATAAAGACTTTTCTACTGAACTGATCTGTTCAAAATAGGTAATGAGCAGTTAGTTATCCAGCACCTGATTGAAAATATAAGTGATAGTCTATCTAGGTGGTAGCATAAAGGCATGAAGTATCAGATAGGATACTATACTTATTGGTCTCTCATGTTCTTTATAATTCTGAGATACTGATTCCTCCTGACCAAGTCACCTGGACGAATCTCAGGCTTGAGCCTATTTCTATTTCAGAGAAGATCAGAAAAGAGGAAGCCTAGCAACCAAGTAGGCTTCCATCTAGGCTGATACCCAAAATTCAAAGTGATGATGCCAGAATGGTCAGGACTAGGCCTTATCCCCATGGGAAGCATATCCAGGAAATTCTTAGACTATTCAGACTCAGCTGCTTATCTCAACTGGCAGGAAATAGAGATTTCACTATGATCCAATTTTCTCAGGCACCCACTCTAAATAGAAAGGTTAAAATCCATGCCCTGCCATGCGTTATAGTAAGTAAAAAAGTGAATCTAAAAAGGTTGTATACTATACAATTCCATTTATGTAGTATCCCTGAAAAGACAAAATTATAGAGATGGAAAACAGATTAGTGGTTTCCCAAACTTATGGATGGTGCAGTAGGAGCGAGTGGGTCAAAACTATAAAGGCATAGCACTCAGGAGATTTTTTTAAAGCAGTAATTATCACTTTTCATTGTATATATTTAAAGTGCAAAACATGTTTTGATCTACACAGTGAGGAGATATTTGTGGTGATAGAACACACACACATTCAGAGGAGCAGGGCAAAAGGGATAGTTGGCAAAGGGCTTCATACCTCGAAAGATGTCCAGGATGTGCTTTCCCACATACCAACAAATGGTCTCAAAGTTGGGGAACTTGAAGAGGTCTGCTGTGCTCAGCCGCTTCTCAATCTCATAGGCTCTGCAAGGAGGAGGCGTAACAACAAAAACAAGGATATATTTAATGAACACGTATTACATATCAGGTATTATTTGGATGCGCTTATATCTCTAATCTTCACAATGATCCTAAAAGACCCTACTTTATACATTAGAGAACTTTGGGTTCAAAGGTTATGTAACTTGCCCAAACCCACATAACTACTAAGAGGAAAAGGTGGCAATCCTCAAATTGAACATCATCAGGATCCAGGATCCTTTTTTTTCTGATTGTTTCCCTTCATCCTACACTATACTGGTCACTCCAGGGGAGAGCCCAAGGACTCACTTGAGCTGCATTTCAATGTTAAGGCTGTGTAAAAAGTTCCCACCAAAGGCAAGGCAGTCCACGGGGGTCAGCACAGCATGGATCCATCCTGCAGTACAACAAAGCAAAAAGAAAAACTGTTAGAGGGCCTTTCTTCCTCTGGACATCTCCACTTCCAGCTCAGTTCAACCCCAACTCCCTGAGAGTAGTTAGCCTGGCAGTGCCTCAGTTATTCCACTATCCCAACACCCAACCTGGCCAAGTCTGCCATCATTATAATCTTGAATTGGACCATCCTACAAAGTTAATAAACTTCTACATTTATGATTTCTATTTCCAAATCTTTATCTTGCCTTACTCATCTTTTCTCCTGTCTCTAAGAAGGTCTTCATCTCCTTGCCATAACTACTACTTCTAATTCCATGCTGGGTAAAACAACAAAAACTTCTATGCTGGATGAACGTGGGTTCAAACCCTACCATTACCTAGCTAAACATCTGCTTCACAGATTGACTGAGAAGTAGAACTCAATTATTCCCAGCTAGAACTCAATTATTCCCCTTGCCCTTAACACTGGAGCTCTACCTGGAACCGTCCATAAATTCTCTCCTTTTCTCCATCCATCCATCCACCCATCCATTCATCCATCCATCTTACCAATGCTTTGGTTCAGATCCCTCATTATCTCTCATCTAAGATCTTGCAACACCCTTCAAACTTTCTCCTCTACATCAACAATTCTCAATGTGTGAACCAGGGAATCTCCAGGTTCCCTGAGACTCAGAGAATATGAGAGGCCAAAATTATGTTCATGATCATGTTAAGATGTTCTTTGCCTTTTTCACCCTTATTCTCTCACAGGTGTACAGTGTTTTTCAGAGGATACATGCTATGATATCAAACATACTGAAAGCAAAAGTAGATATGAGAATAACAGTTATTTTCTACTTTGCAGATATTAAAAAGATTGGCAAAAATGTAAAACAACAACACTTTTCTCACTGAATAATTTTTGTTTAAAAATAATTTTCAATCCTGGTGCAAAAATGGCTCATGCCTATAATTTTAACGCTCTGGGAAGCCAAGGCAGGAGGATCACTTAGATCTAGGATAGGATTCAAAGGTAGGTGAAAAAATACCTGGGAAAAGAAAACTATAAAAGATAAAATCACATGAGGGTAGGGGTTGAGGTAGGAGTGGATGACTTGTCTCAAAATATATTAAACATTCTAGAAAACCAATGCAATCAAATCAATGATATTGATACATGAATAGACTCACCTATGAAACAGAATAGAAATTCTAAAATTATACAATATAGACAGATATGGTAGCATTATATAACAAGAATTTTAAAACCATCATCATAGGCTCGGTGCCTGTAGCTCAAGTGGCTATGGTGCCAACCACATACACCAGAGCTGGCGGGTTCAAATCCAGCCTGGGCCTGCCAAACAACAATGACAACTACAAC
The DNA here is from genome assembly GCA_963574655.1 of Perodicticus potto. Lineage (NCBI taxonomy): Eukaryota > Metazoa > Chordata > Mammalia > Primates > Lorisidae > Perodicticus > Perodicticus potto. The sequence continues at coordinate 14,669 of CAUYRH010152774.1, forward strand.
CAAAAAATAGCCGGGTGTTGTGGTTGGCGCCTATAGTCCCAGCTACTTGGGAGGCTGAGGCAAGAGAATCACTTAAGCCTAGGAGTTGGAGGTTGCTGTGAGCTGTGACGCCACAGCACTCTACCCAGGGCGACAGCTTGAGGCTCTGTCTCAGAAAAAAAAAAAATCATAAAAACCCTTTAATGAGCAATTAGAAACATACATTTTCAAGAAGTCAGGTGAACACAATAAGTGTTATAAACTCAAAGAAATCCATGCCCAAACACAACATAGCCAAACTGCAGAAAACTAAAGAAAAAAATATTGAAAGAATAAGAAATGACAAATTATCTACAGGAGAAAAAAAACGATTCAAATGATGGCCAAAATGTCATTAGAAACCACAGAGGCCAGAAAGAAACAGCATTTCAAATGTTGAAAAAAGAATTATCAACCCAGAATCCTATATTCAGCAAAACATCCATCAGGAGTGAAAAGAAAAATTAAGATGGTTACAGATAAAGAACAAATAAGAAAATCTGTTTGGCTCGGCGCCTGTGGCTCAACAGGCTAAGGTGCCAGCCACGTACACCTGAGCTGGCGGGTTCGAATCCAGCCCGGGCCCGCCAAACAACAATGACGGCTGCAACCAAAAAAATGGCCAGGCGCTGTGGCGGGCGCCTGTAGTCCCAGCTACTTGGAAGGTGGAGGCAAGACTCGCTTGAGCCCAGGAATTGGAGGTTGCTGTGAGCTGAGATGCCACAGCACTCTATCCAGGGTGACAGCTTGAGACTCTGGCTCCAAAAAAAAAAAAAAAAAAAAATAGAAAATCTGTTGCCAGCAGACCTACCCAGAAACTCTAAGCAGAAAAAAATCATAAAAGGAGGAATAATGGAAGACCAGGGGAATAAAAGAACAACAGATGAGTAAAAATATGGTTAAAAACAATAGAATCTCCTCCTCTTGAGTTTTCTAAATTACATTTGACAGGTGAAGCAGAAAGTCTAATACTGTGTGATGAAGTCCTCAATGTATGCAGAAGAAATATTTAAGGTAAATACATGTGAAATGTAAGACATGGGAAAATTTACAAAAATGGGAAGGGTAGAGGGACATAAAAAGAGGCAAGGTTTCAACCCTTCCTTCAAACTGGTACAACATAAATACTAGTAGATTGTGATACATATAATGTAACAACTAGAGCAACCAATTTAAAAAATCTGTATAAAAGCTGAGCCAAAATACTCATATGAAAATTCAAGAGGCTAAGAACAGGAATATTATACACAGCCTTAAAAAAGATGGAGTCTTTACCTCTTTTATGTTTACATGGATGGAGCTGGAACATATTCTTCTTAGTAAAGTAGCTCAAGAATGGAAGAAAAAGTATCCAATGTACTCAGTACTATTATGAAACCAATTTTTTTTTGAGACAGAGCCTCAAGCTGTCACCTTGGGTAGAGTGCTGTGGCATTACAGCTTACAGCAACCTCCAACTCCTGGGCTCAAGCAATTCTCCTGTCTCCACCTCCCAAGCAGCTGGGACTACAGGCGCCCACCACAATGCCCAGGTTTTTTTTTTTTTTTTTTTTTGGTTGCAACCATCATTGTTGCTTGGCGGGCCCGGGTTGAATTCGAACCCAGCAGAGCTCAGGTGTATGTGGCTGGTGCCTTAGCCACTTGAGCCACAGGCACCAAGCCATGAATTTATTAATCACTCACACTTTCATAAGAAAGATAAATCACAACTATAGCCCAAGATGAAGGAGGGAAGAGGAGGGAGATGGGAGGGGAAGGGGGAGATTTGATGGAAGGAGGGTAAATGGTGGGACCATTCCTATGGTTCATATCTCAATGGTACATGTCAAATCTATTAAGTATAGAGTATAAATGTCTTAACATAATAATTAAGTAAATGAGGGGAAGGCTATATTAACTAGTTTGATGTAAGCATTCCTAATTGTATATAAAATCAACACATTTTACTCCATAAAGGCATCAAGGTATACATGAAAAATAAAACTTGAACAGGAAAAAAAAAAAATAGAAGAGCTGAAATAGTCTTGAGAAAGTTGGAGGGCTGACACTTCCCAATTTCAAAACTTACTACAAATATACAATAATTGAGACATGTGATACTGTAATAAAGACAGACATACAGATCAATGGAATAGAATTCAATGTCCAAAAACAAACCCATATCTTTTTGTCAGTTGATTTTTGACAAAGGTGTCAAGACAATTTAATGGGGGAAATAATAGTCTTTTCAAGACAAAATTCGATCCTGAGGCTCGGCGACTGTGGCTCAATGGGCTAAGGCGCCAGCCACGTACACCTGAGCTGGCGGGTTCAAATCCAGCCCGGGCTCACCAAACAACAGTGACGGCTGCAACCAAAAAATGGCCGGGAGTTGTGGCGGGCGCCTGTAGTCCCAGCTACTTGGGAGGCAGAGACAAGAGACTCACTTGAGCCCAGGAATTGGAGGTTGCTGTGAGCTGTGATGCCACAGCACTCTATCCAGGGTGACAGCTTGAGGCTCTGTCTCAAAAAAAAAAAAAA
>CAUYRH010152775.1:0-44820 GCA_963574655.1 Perodicticus potto
TGTGATTTTTTTTGAGGTGAAATTTAAGTTTTTGTGTGAGTAGTACTATTATACCTATCTTGAGTGTCTTGCTTGTACTGTATCACATCATACCTTTGTTTAATTCTTAATAAACTGTTCACTTGTTAAAAAAAAAAAGAATCAATTCTATAGCAGGGCAAGAGACTTGGTAACAAATTTCAATCAATGTCAAAAATTTATTTTACTATGTATTATGTCATTCATTTTTTAAAAGTCCTTTTATAGAGACAGGGTCTCCCTATGTTGCCAGGGTTGTTCTTGAACTCTTGGCCTCGGGTGACCCTCCTACATCCCCATGTGCTGGGATTACAGGTGTGAGCCACCATGCCTGGCCTCATGCCATTCTTTTAGCCAGTGTCAGTAACCTTTAATAACCCACATTTACATACATTCACATACACACACACCCTTGAAGTTATGTGTATGGGGTTTAGTTTGTGGGATTTATGAATGACTCATTTCATATTTCACAGCCAATAATTTAAGTCTATAAGAGAACAAAGTAGAGAAAAAAATGATAACAAAAAAGTAATTTGTAGATAGCTCTGCTTTAACTTTTATATATTTCCATAATACAAATATTCTATAAAGTAGGTTTGTTTAAAATTTTTGTCTTCTCATTCTCTTTCAAAGGTGTGGACTACCTAGATCATTATCTATTGCCTTTCTCCTGTTGAAAACAATGTATAAAGGTCTAAGATATAAATGCGGTATTATTTAAGTTCAGTGGATAGCTTTTTCCTATACAATTCTCAAAACTTTTGTCCAGAACAAGATCTAAGCATCATTTAAGAGCAGAGAGATTTCTATCTTTGCTCATGTAAAAAGAGAAAAAAAGAAGCATCTCATTTTCACAATGGGGTGAAAACTACCAAGTAAGACTATTCATATAGTTTATCTTGATATGCCATTAAAAATTGAGTGACTTGACTCATTTCAGCCAAGATACCACATTTTGGTAATAAACTGTGCTCAACAGCAAATTATTCAGGAGATGAAGTTTAAAAAGATAATGTCTTGGAGGCTGACATCAACGAGCTACTGCATAGGACTGGAATCTCAAGTGGGCTTTGGGTTTCAACAAGGTACGTTTTGACAAGATAAAGAGCTGCTTACTTCTCTGTGCCAAGGAATGGCTTTACCATCACAGCTAAAGGTACTTCCACATTTGCCCACGAGCAATCTGCCACAGGACTGCTTCCTAGAGATCCAGCATTAACAATGAAATAGTACAGTCCTTGGAGATCACACCTTTGCTTATTGGATTGGACCCAATTTCTTCCTCCACAATAGAGTATCCTGGTGAAAAACTTTCAGAGGAAGTTTCTCTGAAACTTCAGCAATGCCTGAATAGACATGGAGTGTATGTTTCTCTGCCCCCAGTACAGACCCCCAAGCAGCAGGGAGAAGCAATGGCAGCAGCTGGAAACAGAAAGCAAACCTAGCACCTGGAAGGCTGCAAACATACCTTAACTTGGTTTTTTAATGCAATTGTGGAGAGATGTCAATATAAAATATGTTCTACTTCTCTGTAGTTTGTTGATCCAGTGACTCATTTTAAGCAAGGAAATGGAGACATTTAATGTTAAGATACTTATTCACATATACCATCATCATCATAACCTGTTCCATTACATTTATTCATCCTCTTCCACTTGAAATATTCTATAGAATGTCTGTCCTATCAGTCCTTAGAATATCTTTTATTAGCAAGGAAAATAAATGGAAAATATTCTTCCTTAGACTAGTTATAGAGGTCAAATTGGCACAAAGGTAAGAACAATTCTCAACAGCAGCATGTGGCATCCTTATAGATTTCCTGACCATGGTGTCTTCTTTACATAACATTCATGTTTAGTGTGAGGAATGTTCTTATATAATTGACCTACTTCTAACTTATTTTTTTTTTTTAGACAAGAGTCTTACTCTTCTGCCCTGGTGTCATAGCTCACAGCAACCTCAAACTCTTGGGCTTAGGCAATTCTCTTGCCTCAGCCATAGCACCCAGCTACTTTTTTCTATTTTTAGTAGAGACCCAGTCTCACTCTTGTTGAGGCTGCTTGGGAACTCCTCAGCCTCAGGCAATACATCTTCCTCAGCCTCCCAAAGTGCTAAGATTACAGATGTGAGCCACCACACCTGGCCAACCTACTTTTAACTGTAAAGTATCTTCTGTGTTTTACTGATGCCCTAGAAAGAAACATTCTCAGATTAGAATAGTTATGACAAAAAAGAACCAAAGAACAGAAAAGGATGGGGCTCTCCTGACCCTTCATTCATTCAAATTCCGAAATCACTATGGGCAAAGGTTATTATCATACTATAAATAATAACTTGAGCTGATTTTTATGAAGAATAATTTTCCCACTCAATTGTATTATAGAAATGTCATGATAAACCTGCATTTCTGAGAATCATGAGTTCCCTTAAAAAAGAACAATTATAAGAGGGACTTTACCTAACAAATGCAATTAATGTAAGCTAATCTTTTGTACCCTCCATGAATCCCAAACAATAATAAAAAAAACAATAATATAAGAAATTTCCTATATTTGACATGCCACATTTTTTTTCCTAGGGAGTTGCCATTCTTCCTATAATACCAGATTGAACATTTTGTAAGGGTTGGTACATTTTTTAATGTGCTATTATGATCATTCCAGTCACTAGAAACATCTGCAAAAATCGAATGTTCCAAATATCTTGGTTAATGGAAGTAATATTATCATCGTCATTCCCTATCAAATGTAAATTACTTTAAATTTGTGGTTTTAATAAAGTACTTCAGACTTTCCTAAGTTCCTTTTAATTATTGTACTGCATGATATTTGCCAATACTTTATGAAGTGTGTATCTGCAAGATGAGAATTCATAGGCTGTTTATTTTTCACCAAGATGAGGATAGTCCTCAGGTAACTGAATCACAGGGTTTTGTGTTGACAGAATTTTAGAGACGGTCCTCAAAGTTCACAACATTTGGTTAGTCAATCAAATACCATTCCCGGCACTATACTGAGAGAAATTGGTAGATGTAATTAAGGTCCGAAATTGGGTGATTTTATCATCTGGGCTTGATATAATTAAAGAAGCCCTTTGAAATGCAGCAGAGGAAGGCAGATGGGACAGGGAGACTCAAAGCACAGGGGATTTGCTCTGCTCATGGATGGGGCCATGAGCCAAGAAGTGTGATGCCCTCTGGAAGTTGAGAACAACCTCTGGCCAAGGAAACAATCTAATAAATGCACATCTAAATTAGCCAACATTCTGAATGTGTCTGGAAGCTATTCCTCCAGAGCATATAGGTAAGAGCCCAGGTCAGTGGACACTCTGATTTCAGCCACAAGATAACCTAAACAGGGTACACTAAAAAGGTGAACATAACTTCAAGTGACTAAGTTTGTGGTTATTTGTTATACAGTGACAGAAAACTAATACAGGTCTGACCTTCCCCTACGATAATTTATTTTTAAGAATTATGATTCAAAGAAACAATGCAAACATTTTATTTTTTTATTTATTTTTTTTCACACTTCATAAATTCTCATATAATTCTTTACGTGGAGAGACAGGCATATACACTGTATATATTTAAGGATTAAAATGTCACAGGGGATTATCTTAAAATGAAGGTGATTAGTATGGAGCAAGGCAAATGTTGTAAATGATCCCTTTATTCTCGTTTTTTTTTTTTTTATTGTTGGGGATTCATTGAGGGTACAAGAAACCATGTTATACTGATTGCATTTGTCAGGTAATGTCCCTCTTACAATTGTGTTTTGCCCCCAAAAGGTGTGGCACACACTAAGACCTCACCCCCCTCACTCCTTCCCTCTCTCTGCTCTTCCTTTCCCCACCCCTCCCTCGTTCTTTCTCTCTCTGCTCTCCCAATCCCTCATCTCCAAATGCCACCTTCGAAGGCGCTGGGGCGCGGGCTTCACTGTATGCATGTTTCAGGAACGCAGCTCAGCCCGTGACACCGCCTAATTCAGCCCTCATTTTAACGTACAGTGATTTCCAGATGATATTCCCAGTGGTAGAAACGAGCTTTCTTACCTGATGCACCTTAGCAGACCTCTCACACTCTGAAGTTTAGGGACCTCCGGGTCCTGGCTTCCAGGATGCCTTTCCTCCAGTCTCTCCTCTCACCCGGGCTCCAGCGGGGGTCTTGTCCCGGGGGCACAGGCCGGGCTCCCCAAGCCTGGGCTGCTATTCTTCTTTCCCTTCTCCTGCTGGGAAAATACACACAAGTGCGTGTGGCATTGGCACCTGGATTTACCTCCTAAATGCTACTGTCCTCCTGGACTCCAGACCACTGGCTCTTTCTGCCCAGTGTGGCCCACTGACGTTGCTGGCTCCTTCCTCAAAGCATGTTTTAATACTTCCTCACAATAAATCTCATTGACTTTATTCAAATTTAAAAATTGATACTTGTTTTGTGTTAAATTGCGTTCTTCCAAAAATGTAAGTTGAGGTCCTAGCCCTTGCTTGGAAATAGGGCCCACGTAGATGTAAGCCAGTTCAAATGATGTCGTTAATCAGGGTCGGGCCTGGTCCAAGATGCCTGGTGTCCCCAGGAGGAAAGGGAGGGGCCGTGTGAGGACACAGATATGCGGAGAAGGCTGTGTGAAGCCAGGGAGGGACGGTGATGCAGCTACCAGGAGCATTACTGTGACCTCAGAAGCCAGAGAGCCATGTGCACTGGTTTCTCCAAGAGCCTTCGGGGGAGCATGACCCTGTCAGCTTGACTTCGGACTTCTGCCTTCCAGAACTGTGAGAGACTAAATTCTTACTGTTTTAAGCCACTCAGTTTGTGGTATTTTGTTTCAGAAGCCCTGGGAAAAGATACAATATTCAATCTAAAATTCCTTATTATTTTGAATGTTTTCTGCACTCGATCAATCCCTTTGTCCTATGCGGATTTAACCTTCTGTAAATTTTCAAATCCATCTCGCTTCCATCCCTGCCCTCCCTGCTCTAGTTCAGATATTCATAACTCTTTTTTGAATATTGCATGTTATTCTTATCTTTCAGTAATTTTGCACCATTAAAATCCATCCCCCACACAGCTGTTAAAATAATCCCATTAAAATATCTCTGAGCAAGTTTTTCCCTTTCGTAAACTCCTGTATTATCTTGGGACTTCTCCTCAACTGCCAGACAAAACCCAGGTTTCCTGAAGTGCCTCATAAGGCCCTGCCTCAGTCACCTGACCTTTGGGTTTCATCAAAGCTTCTGTCTGCCCTGTAGTTTACAGGGACAGTAAGTTGCTGGGTATTCTCTGCCTCCCCCTCCTCACATTGTCCCAGGCCCCTTTCTTGGTGCTCCCATGCTGCCTGTCTGGAAAGGCCTCCCCTTGTAATTCCTTGGGGTGACACCTGCTGTCACCCCTGATTCAGGTTGGAAGCTCTTCTTTCACTTGCTATCTTGAACTTGCCTGCTGATGGCCACATGTGCTCACACAGCTTTTTATCTTTTATTGAGATGGTGGTCGTCCTGTCACTCTCCCCAGTGGACAGAGAGCTCCTTGAGCCGGCAGGGTGCCAAGTGGTGCTTGAGGCAACCATAACCACCTGAACCAACCCCTTATCTGACAGAGGCACCAGCCATCCTTCCTAGGAAGAGCCACCGTCTTCCTGTCTTTCTCATCTTCCCAACAGTGTTTACTGGGTGGACGCTGTTCAGAGAGCCCTTCCTCTAACTCAGTGGGAGAGACGAACTCTCAAAACCTAAATGACTTGTCTAAGACCACCTGGTGGAGAAGCAGAGTGACTTCTCACCTCCACGTCATCCCAAGGAACTACGAGGGGAGGCCTTTCCAGACAGGCGGCACGAGAGCACCGAGAAAGGGGCCTGGGACAATGTGAGGAGGGGGAGGCAGAGAATACCCAGAAACTTACTGTCCCTGCAAGCTACAGGTCAGGCAGAAGCTTCTATGAAACCCAGGTCACAGCAGGACAGTTGTTGCTCTGCCCCAGGCTAGATCTGCATTTTACAGTTTTGACCCTTGGAACAAGTTATATCTGTTCAACAGAAAGAAAACTTTTTGTACTAAAAAGTTTTGGTGCTGTCCTGAAGATGAGCCTTATTTTAAGGTGCCATCCTGCATATTTTATAGTCTTGTGATTTTTATTTTATATATGAACAAATGTGTCCAGCATGGTTTGTGTGTGTTCTGAAGGAGATTTTACACATACACAGAGACACACGTGCACCTTCCCTATCTGTCTACTACTGTCTATCTAACTATCTATCATCTATCTATCTATTATCTATCTATCTATCTATCTATCTATCTACCTACCTATCTGTCATCTATCTATCATCAATCTATCTGTCATCTATCATCTATCTATCATTTATCTATCTATCATCTACCTATCTCCCTGTCCATCTCGTGTGTGTTGATGGCTCCTGGATTTGTATATTACACACCAATCTCTCTCCTGAGCTCTAGACAAATGTATCCAACTTACCATTAGCTGGTCAGACAATATGACATATATACGTATAGTATTGATCATATAGATCATTTTATGTTAATAGTTATATACAGCTGGACTTTTGTATTCATAGGTTCCATATTCTTGGCTTTAACCAATTACAGGTTAAAAATATTATTACTGATGTGTCCTGTGCAGTTAGGTATCTGTACCGACGTTTTCTTGTCATTAACAACACAGTATGGCAACTACTCACATAGTATTTACATTGCATTAGGTGTTCTTTGTCATCTAGAAATGATTTAAAGCATATGGGAGGGTACACAGGGCTTACAGGCAAATGCTACACCATTTTGTATAAGAGACATGAGGGTCTGGTGGATTTGGGAATCGGGGGTGTTCTGGAACCAATCCCCCAAGGATGCCCCGGGACAATTGTGTTTGTCTTTTTGAAGTACTACTGAGATAATTATAACACAGTTAGGAAGTTAGGGCAGTGAGGGCTCCTACATTTTTTCTAATTGTCTTCATACTCAGTTCTTTAAGAATATAAGTTCTTCATATTTATATTCTAAATGTGTTATAAGCTCATGATGGGCATACCTCAAATTTCTTCATACTATCTCCAGTGTTTCTTATGAAATATTTCTATAATTATATAGAAATTATAGTTACATAATTTCCAAATAGTTCAGTTGCTAGTCTAAATTATTCATCATGTATACATCATGTATGTTTTGTCTTTTTAAAAATATCCTATAAGAATAATCAAGGAAGAAAAAAATAAATATACATGTATATTTTTTGGTAATATACAAGGACACTTGTTCTTTGATATTCACGGGACTTGGGTTCCAGGACTCACCTTGGATTCCAAAACCCACAGACACCTAGGACTTTATAGGAGATGGCATGGAGTTTACAGAGCACCTGTGCACTGTAACCTCTGGATTACTTATCATACCTCATTCCACATAAACGTAATTTGAATAGTTGTTATGCTATATTGTTTAGGGAACAATGACAAGGAAACATGTCTGTACTTGCTCAGTACTGAGACAACCATTATATTTTAAAAATATAATGTTTGAAAATTAAAAGTTTTCAATCTGAGGTTGGTTGAGTCTATGGATGCAGAATTTACAAATATAGAGTCCAACTGTATACACAGTGCCAGTAATAGAATTCACCAGTTATATTGGTTGAACATAATGAAACCACTGCACAGAGAGATGAGATTTACAGAGTTTTCCCCACTAATCTGATGTGCACCACTGAGAAACATACCCCTTTATGTTTGTGTCCTAATTTCCATATGAAGAGATTATGAGTTGTGAGGACTCTTTTCATTGGGTAGTTTACAGTTCTGCTGTCTGAGGCCTATTCTAGGGAAAGAACCAGGTTTCTATTCTACTTTAGCCTGAAAAGAGCCCTGCATGGTACAGTAGAGACCAGCTGGTAGGTATATATGGTACCCTGAAGCCCTGGGAAGTTACTCTTCTATAGAGAAAATTAAAGGTCCCAAATTTGTAAGCCTTAATCTTTATCTGCACCCCATATAGCTGTCACCATCCCTTTTTCAGACAGCATGTCTGAGCAAATGCTATAACCTGCACGCTCTGCCACAAACCAGAGAGCAAGCAGCAGTAGCAGGCTGTGGGGACCTGAGCCTGCCTCCGCCAGCCTTCCCCGCCATCTTGAGCAGAGAGGCTGGGGACAGAACCTGGGGATGGGGTTGCAAATGTAAGGCCTGCTGCAGGCTGCTCCCCAGTGCACTGGAAGACCATGTGGGACTGAGCTCCCCTGGGAGACGTGTGCTAATCTTCTGGAAAGTTTCCTATTTGTAAAATGACTTTCTTCACCACGATAGTCTGATAAGTGAAGAAAATACCTTCCTTGTCTCTAAAACATGGGAGATGACCGCAGGAACAAAAGCCTTTACTGTGATAGACTGCGCTAAATGCTGATGGAGCTGAATACAACAATCAGTCTCTGCCATTGGTGATTTCACCCAATTCTCTCATAAATCTTTAGAAAACATTTGATTGATGGTATCCTTGAATACTAAGAAGAATGTTCTTCGACTCCATCCAGGTTAATACAAAAGATGTAAAGTTTCCGTCTTTTTGATGGCTGAATGGTATTCTACAGTATCCACATACCCTCATATTAATCTGAAATTAAACAAGGAAAGTGTCCCTGAGAATGGTGTTTCTTTAATTACACAGCAAATAAATTACAGTCAATCCTCCATATCTGTGGGTTTCATGTCTGTGGATTCAACCAACTGTAGATTGAAAATATTTTTTTAAAAATTGATGATTGCATCAGTACTCAACACGTACAGATTTTCCTTTTGTCAACATTCCCTTAATGGGTGACCACCTCCCTACATTAACCCCCTTCTTAAGTTGAACTAATTTTCACAGACTGGACATGCAGCACATGTGAGTATCAGTACAGTAGGCCTAGTTCCTTATGTTGACCACCTCTGTGTGTGGACCAGTTTGTTACAGTCCTTTGGGTGGTCAAATCACAGAGGTTCTATTGTAAATATGATCTAGAGATGAGTTAAAGCACTTGGGAGGCTGTGCTTAGGTTATATGCAGACGCTCCCCCATTTTATATCAGGAGCTGGATCATTTGTGGATTGTGACCTCCTGGAACCCGTGAAAACCAGTGAATACTGTACACTGCATTTGAAGCAATGGCTCTTTTTACAGAGTAAATGGTCACAAACTTGGTTTATTTTTATATTATTGTTTAAGCAGCTATAAATTTCAATAGGGTATAATTATTAGTATACATATAATAATTAACTAACCACTTTCACGGATCATTTGAATGATAGAAGACAGTACATTCTGATAATGAATATTACTCACTTTATTCACTTCTACTAAGATTTCTAATAAGGTAGAAAATGATAAATGGTATCATGGTGCATTAGTCCATTAAAGTAGTTAAACCCGCAATTATACAGAAAAAGAAAGTAAAACCTAAAAAGTGGGTTTGGCGGCTAGTCTCAGGTTTCTCCATTCACAGGAAGGCTGACCGGGTTGCTTTGATATGAGAAGGGTCAAGATGAAGGAGGCCGGAGGAGGGGCCAGGAAGCTGGGTGGCTTGTTAATATGTGGGAGGGCGCGGTGAGGAGGTTTTCATGTCATCGAGTCTTTCTGAATCCAAGAAAGAGTCTCAGTCACACTGCCATCACCAAAACCAGAGATGTCACGGGCCAGTTCTTAAGAGCAGCCTCTTTGGAAGGTATTTTAAAATTTTAAAGCAAATGAGGAGAGTTGAATATGATTTTTTGCTTGTTTGCTTTGGGATTTTTTCTGAGCTTATTCTGGGCCCGGCAGTAGAGACTTGGGGGCAGCTGCTTGCCATCGCTTACTTAGCACAGCCAGACAACCCTGGTGGAGGGGACCAGATGATCTTGGGGTAGCTTCTGCCTCTTCTCCATGTGACCCAATAGCTGCTGAGCTCGGGGCCGGTTGACAGCGCCCGGCAGAACCTCACAGCCCTGCCAGGCCGACTGTCCAGCCTGTCTTTGATGTTTATAAAAATGGCATCCTCATTAAAGCAGAGAACACAAGACATGCCAACTCAAGGACACGTACCCCTTTGCAAAAGGATAATCAGGTCACTGTTAGTCGCAGACTCTGCTGGGCAGGTTGGAGTCTGGTGCCTGACAATAGAGGCAAAGTCACCTGGTATTTTTCTGGCAAAAGACAGCTCACCAAAGCTCCAGGGAAAGTTTCCCTTTCCACCTGATTTCAGCAAGCTGCCTATTTGCTTTATTTTAAAATATAAGAATAAAAGATAGAGAGTATTTGGCAGAGCAGGTCAAATTTAACGTGCTTTATAGACAGAACATACCAAAGTCTGTATTTAATTGTTCTAGCTGTATTTATAAGGTAACGTTGGCCTAGGATTTAATTTCTCCTTTGTAACTCGGAATACTAGAGAGTATAGTTAGCATGGGATACTGGAAAATTAAAAATTTTTCAGCAGTATACTGCTTTATCTCTAGTCATGTTCTATTTCTCATATAATTTGGGTAGTAGTAAAATAATTCAAATAATGTAATAAAAACAAAATAATAATAGAATAAGCTCTTGTAGTACAATGCATAACACTGTCATCAGAGTTATATCATCTATAACTCTTCTTTCTTCTCTTTTTTCAAATAGTTTGTAGATATCCCTAATCATAGTATCTTTTACATTTAGACTGAGAATGAATAGTAACGTTTGAAAGTGATCTAAGTTAATTATGTCTTATGCATCCACTTTAAATTATGCCCTTTACGACAATGATTACATGGCTCATTGTTGCATTTTAAAATACCTTTATAGGCAATTTCCTTTGCTCTTAAAAAAATGTATGTTCTCAAATGACAGATAATTTTTAGACAAAGATTTTCAAGGAAAAGAATGCAAAAGAAATGTTTTCTTTCATTGGGTAAGGAGTTAGAGGCAAAATTAGTTTCTAAAATTAAGGCTAACAAAATATTTTGTACGTATGAGGATGAAATTTTTTTACTCATTATTTGATACGTGATGCTGTGAATAGAGACATCTTCTGTATGTATGTTATTCTAAGCTTCTCTCTCTCTCTCTCTGACTTGTGTGGTAAATGTAGTTGTTCAGGCACTGAATTCAATTTAGCAAGTACAGTATTGATTGTCATTCTGCTCTTCCTGCCTAAGATTCGCTTCTGTTACACACGGCAGAGCCAGACGGAAATGAGCCTTTGGACTCCGCGAGCCAACCGCTTCCATGCACTTCTGTTCTCCCTATTCCCCAGTCTTGGCTGCGATTGTCTGTTGAGGGTGTTTCCCACTTATGTACTCCCAAAGAGTACTGGAATAAATACTATTACTTTATTAGAGTAAAGAAAATGTTTAACTCAAGGTTTTATGAAGGTTAAAGTGGCAATCAGGGGACCCACACCAGGGAATGTGATACTTTTATACCTTTTACTAAATGGTTAATTCATGGTTCACTCATATAGCATAATATAAATGCTTCTTGGGTAAACATGTAATCTCTTCTCACTAGAAAAATATCATGCCTCTAACTCTAAATGCTTATGAAACTCTCTTGCCATGTTCTCTCGTTTGTGTTCTGTTTTTATGCTTGTATCTCACCTTCCCCTGCACCTGTATTCCCAAATTTCTTGCTAGTCTGTGGAATCTGCTTGACATAGATGTTCAAATCATGACCAGGGAAAATTTCTCTGTCTTTATGCTTGTGTTCAAAATTCAGAATTAAAGCAGTAATCTTTTCAACTTAACTATTTTAGTTATTTCATGTCAGTTCTTAACTGTATAAAATTAAAAAGCTTCTCTTTGAACTTAGAATTCTTTCACAGAAGAGAAAATAAGAAGTATAGCAGAGCAGAGGAGAATGTCTGTTCTGAGACCTTCTGACACCAACTGCCTGTGTGATCTTAGACAAGTTACTTAATTTCTCTGAGTCTCAGCACCTTTGTCTTGTAAAGACGAGCATAACAACACTAGCTCCCACATGGAGTCATTGGGGTCTGATATGAGCACAGCAAATAAAGGATAACTGAAAAAGAGAAAGTGCTCACAAAATTGGGGCTTTTCAAATCACTTGTTTTATTCATTTTCCAGGAATTAAGCACAGAATGGTTTTGTGTGGGTTTTAGCTCCCTGCCTCTGAGTATTGTGCACCCAGCCCGGGCAAGTGCCTTCATCGTTTTAGCCCAGATTGCTGATGAAGTGAGAAATGTTATTACGATAATACCATTTTCTAAATTTTAAGTACCCATTTAATGAGGCAAGCTTATTGGTGGGTCTTGTGAAGCAGGGCCCCTCTGTGGCCCTTCTCAAAGGATTGGATAAGATAATTAGGATAATGTATTTAATTGATTTCTCCGTCTGTGGGTTTTTCTAGGTGAATCAGAGTAGAGAGGTAGAGATGCAAAGACCTGTGCGATCTTATCACCTTTTCTCTGCTCTCTCGTATTTGAAACCTCTAGTCCTTTCTGTGACCTCCCATTATCAGCTGTCCTCACTGATTAGCTGCACTGTTTCCCTAGTGTTGACCTGTCCGTTTGTACATCCGCTAACCTAGATGCCAGGCACGCCTGGTACGAGTAACAGGGCATGCCCTGACCTGCCTAATTACCTTGGCTTTATTTCCAAGTGTCTACGTCATGGTGACTGCAGAGGAGGAATCTGCTGTGATGTGCACAACTGACGTGCACGGCGTCTCTTCCCAGACCTTATTTGTGAATGTTCACATTTAGATCCAAGTGCTTGATCAAGGCTTGCTTATTATAAATGCCCTAACTTTCATCGTAGTTCTAACACATTTCTTTGCCACCAGCCATTTCGAACTCTATTATTAGAAAAATGAAAAGAAATGGACTAGAAGTGCTTAAAAATGCAAGACTCCTTTCACATGAGACGAACATCACAAGGCTCTTGCTGCCGTAGGGATGCTGTCTGCGGTCGTTAGTTAAGCAGAACCTTGAGAAGATTTCTGAAGGGCATCTGGCATGCTCAGGTCTCCTTCCTAAATTCAGGCCTTATTGTGTCTGGGTTGCTGTTTTAAATACACGCATCAGTTTTGGTACTCAATATTACAAAAGAATTAATACTCAAAAACATATTGAGTATGTATATGATTATGTATATTAAAGTTGTAAGACCTTGAAGAAAAGCTAAGATTAAACCCAAAATGTAATCAGTTGACAGAGATACCAAGATATGAAGAATACAGGACACGGACTGATTATGTGGAGCTCCTCCATGTAAAGACGTATGTTTTTTCTGGTCTGAAGATAATGAAACTTCAAATATTCACAGTTATTCACAGCACAGGGAGTAAAAAGAGAAACATCAGTGGTATGGACCATTAAGAAAGCCGCAATCTGGAAGGCTTTACTCTCCAATAAACTATACCAATGTAACGTTTAAAATTGTTAATATTGTAGAAGACATTTGAGAGAAAAAAGAGAAAAATATGCAAATAACTGAAGAGTTGTGAAGTTTTTTATTTAAAGATTTTCATGTCATGTGGACATTCTCAGATCTCAGATTCTTCCTTTACTCTGGGTAAATATATTTATAAAAACTCTACTTGCCAATTTTCCATTTCACTATAACTGCTACTTAGCGTTCCTTTGATAAATTGCAAGCCCTTGAATCTAGACCCACCCACAGCCAAGGCTGGTTTTTCAGAGTCAAGGAAAAGGATAAGTGTGTATGGAAGTAAGTACAATGATGCCAATATATTCACATTCAAAAAAGACTTACAGGCTTTTTTACTTCCACAGGCAACCCAAAATGAAGGTGTTAACCTTATTCTATGCTGCTAGCTTGTATGCACAGGTGTAGAATTGCGTTTCAAATTCAAGGGAGTATAGAGATGAGGCAGAGAAACAAAGAATCCCTACATTTTGTGAGTAGAATAATTTTCTCTTCCTATTTAAAATCTAGAATTTCTAGAGCTTGATAGATTAAACCATAGAAAATTGTTGTTTTTATCGACCACAAATGGTTGAATGTCAGAAATTCCACATGACTAATATCCTCATGACATAATAACTTTTATCTGCATCTCCATGAATAGTTAACTGCAAGCAGTTGGCAGTAACTAACACAAGTTTTCACCAAAATTCTAATTATCTTGCTTCTTTAAGGGCAAGAATCACATGCACGAGGACTATAATTTGCCAAGTCTTCCTTCCATCACAGAACCGAATGGAGTCTCTTTGCGTTCCCTTCTTGTTCTTGCTTCTGGCACTGGAACTTTGTTTGGAATCCAGGCAAGGAAAATCATTCTGCTGAGGCAGCAATGGAAAGAGGAGTCAACCTGGAAAACCCCTACCTGGCAAATGAGCTTTCCTGAGCCCAGGGAGACTTTAATTAATGTTAATGGAGAAACCTCCTTCAGAACCCAATTAAGCACTTAAATGTGTTCTTAATGATCTCTGCTCCCCGAGACAGGGTGTGGAGAGGAGAGTTGATTTAACACTGGAGATGAAAATATAAATATTCACGGGTATGGTGTGCTGCTTTCTTTCAATAAATCAGCCTTCCTTCAAATTTTTCACCCACTTTGTATCTCCCATGGTCTCCCACCCTGCTTCCCTGAACTCTGCTATGGAAAGGTTAGCAGCTGAGCCATAGGCATCTTCTGATGCATAATAACAGTTATATAAAACACTTTTAAAATACAAACAGATTTTGAGTACCTAATTATGCTGCAGGTGTTGTGCGTCCCCAGCATGAGAAATGATGCGACACTCTTTATCACAGGGCTGACATCATGAAAATTCCCCACATGCTCAGGGAGAGAACACTTGCCCAAGACCCTGCCTTTCTCCAACAGCGTGGGGTCCACATCTCCAGGATTGGCATTGAGCATAGATTAGTGCGTATTTACCATGGTATATTTCCTCATTAAAATTTTTAAAATGAAATTCAAAGTGAACATGCTTCCCTAGGTCTATTATTACTTCAAAATATTTCAGTGTATGTGTCAAAAATATGGTTTATATTTTATCTGAGGTATCTCTAGGTCAAATATTATTATGCTGGAAGCCAAAAGCAAAACAACATTAGAAAATATTATAAAACGTTCACATGATATGTCTTCATGGATTAATTTAAACCACAGAAGATAATCAGGTTTTAGAAAAAGAACCTTCATAATTGAAATGGCGAGTTTCTCATGCACGCCAGTGAAATCATCACCAGTCAAGAGGAGCCCACACCCTTTGGCTTGGATAAGTGCATGCTATTGTTCCAAATGACAGTATAGGCAAGCCAAAAGGACCGAAAAATGTTTGGCATATGTTAGAGACAAAATGACAACAGAGGACATTGAAATGTTTGTAGTAGTAGTTTCAGCACCTCTCCAAGCCCTCCCCAAGCAGGGGTTCACATTGATAGTCTAGGCCTCTTTTCCCTTTGATGGAGGATTGCCTTCCCTTACCTGCTTTCTCTAACTTCACTGCTCTCCTAACACGTTTCTCTCACCCTCCACCTCCTTGAAGGGCAGGAGTTTTTAAGATTGTAAAAAAAGATGTTTGGTGGCCTGATTTCACTGAATTAGACTATTTGGCAGTGAGAAAACCATTTCAGTAGAATGATAGGATCTATGTTCATAATTCCATACAGCACTTGACCTTTTACGATATATTTTGTCCAAGTGGGCTATCGTAGATTGTAGCTGCCATCAACCTTCTTTGAGTTTAACCTTCACTGGTACCGCTGTTTATCTACATTAACCAATAACTACAATGTTATCAATAATAGCACCATTCCTTTTATCAGTACCTGGTGGATCCTCTTCACATATAGATACTCAAAAACTGTTCCTAGAATGAGTAAGTTAATCAAAAAGGTGATATTATTAGTTCTACTAGTGTTACACATGATGAGTTTATATATTGCCAACACATATTATTATCAGTCTTATTCGACTTGATTACATTTCATTTTTGTATATGGTTATTTTATCCTCTTTAAAATCCTATGAGGTTGGTTTGACTAACTGAAGTGCAAATACATAATACAGCTAACCAGCGCAAATACATAATACAGCTAACCTGACAGATAAATATCTTTCTCTAACATAAGTAATGAATGCTCAGGACTCTTAATATACTCATTTTGTGTCTTTTTCCATTTCGTTGTTAATCTCAACAAAATTGGCATATATGGGGTGTGTTGATTGCTTTAACCACACCTACCCTTATCTACTGGGATTTGAAAACCACCAGTACTACATAATCTTGAATTGTATAATGGAGAAGATGCTTCAGAAAAGTAGTTCGCTAAAATTGTAGCTAAATTTAATTATCAAGAATATCTGATCAGAAGGTCTGAATTCATTTGGTTTTACTACTTTTATGCTTTAAAACCCTTCTCCAGACATGGTGTTGACCAAACAATTTCTTTAGAAGGAATTGCTTATGCTTTGTGCCTTAAACATAGTAAGCACCTTACAATAAGCAAACCCTTTCTCAACTAGTGTTGATCAAGACAAACATGGCGCCAGACTCAGAGGTTCTCTGGAGGTATCAAGGCGTTGTTCTAATGATGAGTCTAATACTTGAAAACTGCCTTAACTCTACCACTTGCAAAGAAGAAATCGATACAGCCAAAACATGATATGATCCGTGATTCACCAAGCAGTCAGAAGTGCAGGATTTAGAGGCATCAGTAATGCCTGCCTTAGGGTAACTGAGGATAGTCATAATATTTTTCTATAATTGATAGTGGGAAAAATTTTACACACAAGTGACAGTCTAAGTAGAAGTACACAATATGCACAGTTAATGAGATGGAAGCCAGGCAGAGAAGGAGCTGAACTTTGGCTTAAATAGGAAGAGAACTGTAGGAGATGAATCAGGGCACAGCCTCAAAGGGCTCTCTGTGCTATTCTGAAGGTGCGTTGACATGCTCCAGCCATACTTTTCATTTATTTGACTGAAAGAAAAATCCTGAAATAAGAGAGTACAACAGCGTCTACATCCAACACATATGGTGACCAACAAACCACACACTGCTGTAAACGCAAAATACTGAGCAGACCTCACAGAGGTCATGCAGCCAAATACCCGACCCAGCTTATCTGGGTCTCTTTGATTAGAGACTTAAACTTTCCGGGCCTCATTTTTTTCCACATCCGTAAAAGGGAAAAAATATTACAATCTACTTCGGAGGTTTGTTGTAAGAATGAAATGAGCTACCACATGTAAGACTTTAACCAACAATTTATGGCACACACTGAAGGCTACATAAACACCTGCAGTTATCATCTGCCTTTGCTAAACATGCTGCATTTGCAAAATTCAAAATCACCTCTCTGCTACACTCATTACTTACATTTCTTCAGATTGACGGTGACTATCAAAAGTCAGAAAACACTAAAATCTGTTAGGTTGTAGGTCATTTGACATTCAAACACCAGTATCTTACCTAGTATTACCTACGCGTGCTCTTCCAAAATGAAAAGAATCTATTTAGAATGAAATTTTACATTTGTACTATGTAAAAAAAACAGATTGTTGGGTAGGTTTTCTTTGGAAAACAAACAATTGTCACCTAAGTGTTTACATATTCCAATAAGTATACAGTTAACATGGTTTTTGCTCTTATATTAGAAGATGTAAGAGGTATTTTCAGACTCAAACTGATTTCAAATAATAGAGTTATCTTAAACTCTAAGGAACAAAATAAAACAGTATTTTTTTCCAGGATTTTCTAATTTTCTCTCTTTGAAACATACAAATCCTCTTCCTTTCTGATTTATCTGACCCAGGGTATTACATCCAATGCTGTCTGCTCTCGGAAACCCTTTTGTTTAGTGAGTGGTGTGTGTTTATTTAAACCCACACTATGGTGAATCATTTTCCTTCCAACTACTGAATTAAGAAAACAAGCTTTATGGGGGGATAAATTTTGTGAAGACTACTAGGGAATAGTACTACCCAGGGGGAAAAATATTGGGAGTGTCTATATATGTGGGCGTTTGTCTGTTTTAACATATAAGGAATACTCATTTCCTGTTCCAGTGTAAGATAAATAGATAGAAGGTATTTTTTTCTGCGATAAAAGTATCAAATCTGGCAAAATGTAAAGTGCATGTTTGTGTGTGCACGTGCACCCATGCATGTACATGTGTTGTGAGTATGATGTTCAGAACTCAAGAGAAATTATGTTCCTTTGATTTGTGTTTACAATATACATATAATAAAAAAATGAAAGTTTTTTTTAAATTTTGGGTTAATATGAGGGTACATACTGATGGGTTACATTATTTTTGTTTGTAAGGTAAAGTCCAAAGTCTGAGTTGTAGTTGAGTCCCTCACCCAGGAACTGAGACACATACCCCTACACCCAACAGGTGGGAACCTGCCGAGTCCCCTCCCCACCCTTCTTGCATTTGGCTGTGTCTTTCCCTCGCGTGGGCCTGGACTTGCTGGTTTACCAGTTTCAGCTCAGCACGGAGCACATGGGATGCTCACTTTTCCTTTCTTGAGATATTTTCCTTAGGAGAATGTTACTTGTATATGCAATGACCTGTTTTATTGATAAATATAAACAAACATGTATTCTCCAGTTAGAAAATTCTTAAAATGAAACATTCAGATTTTATGCTACAAGATTTACATAGTGCCATGGGCAGTGCTGCCCTAGTTTGATCTGGGCATGTTTCAGAACCTCTACTCATTTCTCGTCAAGCTTTACTCTGAGGGTGAAGCTGGGTCCTGATCACGTGTCATAGTCAGCCGTCTGCTCTGAAGCTGCATGTTCCTCTGTTGTTATTATCTATGATTTTATTGTTTTATTAATAATGATCATGAATTCCATTAATTATAGTTTTTGAGAATACTGAATGTTTTATTATCTTAAAGCATTACTTTATATTAAAGGCAGACTTCTGATGGCAAGGTAAAAATGGTTGACTGGCCAGGAAAGACAGGCTTGCTCATGCAAAATTGAGAAAAAGTCTTCTTTCCGAGAGTTTTGTGCCCCAAAGAACAGTGCGGGATGGGTTCAGAAGGTCATAGAGTGTGTATTTGCATCCTTAACTCTGAGTAGTATGACACTTAATTGTTCTCTAGGACACACACAGCCCTCTGGGGTAACAGAAAACCTGTTCTATTTTACTACTTTCACAAGGATGAGACTGGAACAAGTAACTGGAACTCAGGGAGCACCCAGCTAGAAACTGGCTTCAGAAATACTCAGGGCACAAATCAAAAGCCCTACCTTCCAAATTAACTGGTCGTCTTAATTTGAACTATGAAACCACTGTGCATGAGGGAAATCTATTTTCATTTTACTTAGACCAACTGAATCTTCCTATTTTAAAAACATGTGTTTTCTCATATTTTTAGAAAATTACATGATCAAAGATGCCAAAGGAATACATTTTGGTTTATCTCAGTATTTACTGAGGAAATACAAAACATGGAAAAATTCAGGGATAAAAATGTTTCCCTTTTTTGTTGTCCCCCAAAGTTGGTGAAACATTAAGAATATAGATAATGAGTTATGAACAAGGGGCGTGGATTGGAAAATGTTCAGATTTTCTTAAATGATTATGTGCATATATATGCACATTTAGCAACTACAAGTATTTATATTTAACATGTATATTACAAGCATTTATATTTAACATTTTCCCAAGATGCCAATAAACTTAGTATTAGCAGCTACATTCTTAAGTCTTACTTTAGTTCTAGAAACTGCTAAGTCAAACTAAGCAGCACACAAAAAGGAGAAGCTTTCATTATTATCATTGCTACTAAAAGTTAGCATCATACTGCTAGTCCAAAATTGTGCCTGCTAGCCTCGTTTCTATTTGCTGCCCGTGAAAAGGGTGCATCAGAGAAAATGGATGCCATTAGTTTGAAGATTAAAATCATCATCATCATCATCATCATCATCGTAATAATAAAAGGTTGGCTGAGAGAATAAATCCAACTAAATACAACAGAAAGGATTTTCCCAACCTGAGACTGCTGACATTAGTAACCCACCTTCGGCTGCAACTAGAGGGTTCTTCATTGATTCAGGCATAATGGCTGGGGCCGGGCCCCTCACTGTGGGGTGTTCATTTAGGAGTAAAGACAAATCATGTTCTTGCCCTCATGGTGATTTTGGGTTTTGTCTAGTCATTCATATAAAATTCATTAAAATTTGCATAAGCACACTGTTTTGAATGCACAACACAGTTTGACAATTTGCATGATTCGTTTCAATACTAAGAAGTTTACAATTGCTATTTAACTTAAGCCAGCCTCCTCATAAGTGGGACGAACACCTACAGCGTACACAAAACAATCCATTCGAATATGACATGAAAACACTACATTCCATTCACGGTCACCATTGATCATATTCTTTGCAATCACTTACGTTTTGCAATCACATTATAAAAAGTATACTTTATCTAATAGTTTATGAATATACTTTATAAATGAGTGTTTGTGCAAAGGAAATGTGCTAAATCTCTTAAATGGGTGGAGTAAGGACTGAGCATGTTTGACAGTACTGTTCCAAACATACTCAAGTTAGTCTTCTATATAAAGAAATAGCTCAGTGTGTGTTACTAGGAGAAATGATCAGTCACACAAGAGAAAGAGGGAGTTAGGGCAAGCACCAGAAAAATAAGCTGTTAATTCTAGCAATACAAAAAATAAATTCTAGTGATAGGCAATTTTTTTCCCAGACATAATTCTGGCTCTTTTCTCATTAACAACTATATACCTCATGTCCAGAAGCCATAGGCTTTCAAGCTGGTGTTAATAAGGGTCGCAGTGATTGTGATCCTTTGTTGTCTTTAAACTATTTTGCTATAGGGCAACATGCAAGTAATAGTTGCTGAAGTTTCTTGTTGAGTTATGGAGTGAGGCGCAGAAAGTGTGCTCCAGAAAATTTCTTGCAACCCATAAACAATGATATTTACAATATCATGACTTAGTATTTTCTTCCATCTGACTGGTACAGAATCAAACAGATTTTGATATGGCATCAGGTGGTATGGGGTAAAATGACCCAAAACCCCATCCTGACCTTGCTATATCTTGCTGTGGGACCTTGTCCACATTGCTTACCTTCTCTGAACCTTTGTTTTCACGTTTGTAAAATTAGCCGAATTAGATTAAGGGCACGCACAGCACAGAGAGGGCATCAGACATACCCAGCAAAATAGCAGCAAAAACATACATCATGGTCTCCTCCTGCCCACCCGCCTTCCACCCGTGCTCTGCCTTTCCTTTTTGTATCAGCCAGAGGCACACTGAGCCCCACCCCACTCT
This sequence comes from Perodicticus potto, assembly GCA_963574655.1. Taxonomy (NCBI): domain Eukaryota; kingdom Metazoa; phylum Chordata; class Mammalia; order Primates; family Lorisidae; genus Perodicticus; species Perodicticus potto. The sequence continues at coordinate 21,279 of CAUYRH010152775.1, forward strand.
CCCTCGGGATGCCCCTCTTCCTCCCTCACACAAGATCCCCGTCCCTTTCCAGTCACTGCTGGGTCCTGCCTGCTCCACAGTGAAGTGCATTAAGGACAGCACTCACAGGCTGGCCCCTCTGACCTCAGCTCATTGAACTTGAAGGCATTATTTTTGATGCCAGGGAAAATGTCTTGAAATTTTTAACCTGCCCTTCACCCTTGCTTCCAAGAGTACCTGTCTTCTTACAAACCCGTAGCTGGATCTTTCTGAATGATGTCAGGTTAACACACAGGGAATGATCGCAAGAGAGCCAGATTTTGTAGGAATCGGCTTCTTTCTGTTTCATGGCAACAGCCTACAAGTCTGTATTCTACTTTGAGTCCTAAAGTATTTGCTACGTATGTGACTTTTTAAAGCTATAAATTCTGATGGATTTATTGGCACTTTTCTGACAGTAATATAGACCAGGCTTAAATAAGCAACAGCTTTAACGAGCTATACAACACCTAATACCACTCCATTTTCAGGTTGTGGGTTTGCTTTAGCCTACACGGGGCTTTCCTTTATGCCTGGCTTTGCTTCCTGACAGCACGACACATTAGGATAATGAAGAGAACAGTACAGGTAGCCTGGCCTTAGCTATTGTTTGCTGAACGTTAACTGTGATGGCAAAATCAGCAATGTTCCTGTCTCTGGGAAAATTAAAGCATGCAAAGAGTCTACTCCACTGAAGAACAGCAGGATTTTCTTTGGGCAGAGGCAGGTTATTATTGCTTTATTGACAACCAACCCCTATGGACCTGATATGAGTCAAGTAGGGTTGCATTATAGGCACAGAAATGTCTTGATAATTTGGCAAAGAAGAAGAAGAAAAAAGTATATATATATATACACATACCAAAAAGATTTTAAATTCTAGTTCTATAAAGTATATAGCTATGTAAAATTATCAGGTTGTTAAATAATTATTCATTAATTCAAATTTTTCAGACTTTGGATTATACGGCAAAGTTATATGCAGAGTACCTTTAGAACTCTATGCAATTCAACTGCATGAGGCGGTTATAGCCCCATTCTATATAGTTTTATAGAAAAATTAAGACATCTTCATTTTGTAGTGAATTTTCTGTTTCCTTATTATAGTTCTACTAAGCAAACCAATATTTTATAAATATATTGTAGCTTCTGGACTATAACATTCATTTATTTATTAATCATCAAATGCTCCATGAATTCCTATGTGAATCCTGAAAAATGAGGCAAACCCAGAGGGAAAGTCTTCTATCCTTTGTGAAAGTGTATCCCTTTACACCCTTAGCCTGGTTTCAGATTTCTTGTTTAACACTCACTTCCATTTCCCTTTCTTCAAAAGACCCGTTTCCCACTTTGGAAAACCTTTTTAACTTTCTCAACTCACTCAGGTGTCGAGCCCCAAAGTGAACTGATATTGGAGTATTTGCTTGTGGCCTTAGGTGATGAGATAAACTCTTAATAGGCTCACCGGGACCTTCCTGACACACAGCATAGACCCAGTTTGAGTGTGTGTTCAGAGGACGCGGGACTGTGTTGCTGCTGTGTGGCCCAGGTGCTCGTTGGCTGAGAGAGCGCCAAAGGCTCTTTCCTTCGTTAGCGCCTCACCCCGACTTTAGGTAACGCTCTTGGGAAACAGCAGCCATGTGCACCCACGGCCCAGCCTTAGGACCCAGCCCATGGTATTTTTTAGAAAGAGAGCTTCACTTCATAAAGTAGGCTTTTGGAAATGTATGTCTATAGGTGTTATTTTTTAAGGCCATTTGATTGGTCATTTGGGAAAAAATAATAATTCCTTGGTATAATATGTTGGAAGCTCGTCAAGTTCATGATTTGAGTCTCTGCTCTGGGCAGGGTGTCAGAGCTGGGTGGACTGGCTGGAGCTCAACCACGAGATGCTGTAGACCAGAAGCCATGTCACTAAATCCCAGTGGGGATTCCTCTGGAAGAACATTTCTGCCAGGCATATCCAGGGCACTTTGAATGCAGCAGTGCACAAGGCCTCGCCCTTCATTCCAGGGTCATACAACATGGAAAGGAGGCTGCTGAGAAGCCAGCATCATGTGAAGGGCAAATCTGCAGGGGAGCACATTTCGGGTCTTGAGTTGGTTGGAGTGTGTAGAAGGCTTACAAATGGGGTCAATCAAACAGCCAGGCTGAGAGGGACGTGGAGGAGGTGAAAGGAAAAACATGGTGCATGGGGCCTGAGAGGCCACGGCATGTTGCGGGACCCACCTGTCACTTACTGCAGCCTGAGAGCACAGTGACTGGGTGGGAGCAGACAGAAACAGGCTGGACTACTGAGGGGGGCAGCGCTTAGTCCGGCAAGGACTTTGAACGTTTCCGTGGGAGGTGTTACAGACTGGGGGTTGGGGTAGGGGTGAATGATTTCAAATGGAGAAGTAAAATAATCAGATTAGTTATCTGAAGATTGCCCTAACTGCATTATGAAAGAGGCATTCACAAACGAAGGCACAAAAATAGGATCTGCTGGATACACCCAGGATAGGAATGGCGATGGTGAGAGCTACATGTGCGTCAGCAGAAATCAGAGTTTGGAGCAGATAGAGGGGCTCTTTAGGAGACCAATGTGTAGGCAGTAGGGATTGGACCGCTGGAGTCCAGTGGAGAAGAGGCTTCGGGGATGACTCAAGGTCTCTCATTTATTGCCTCTCTCTGAACAGAAATTGCTTATTTCTACTTTCCATTTTGTAAAGCTCAAGAGGTCAATTAAAATGGGGTTCGTACACCCATCAGGTGCTCAAGAAAGAGTGATAGAAAAATAGGGGAGGGGAGAAAGGACAGGGAGGAGAAGAAGAAGAGAAAGAGAGAGAAATGGGCATTGGAAACAAAGATGAGGCCTCACTATTTTAAAGACAATAGTTGAAACATGAGGGTGGATGATTTCCCAGAAAGAATGTGTGGAAGAAAGTTGAGAACAGAAGCCTAGGGGATGATAATTTTGGGGGGAAGAGCCTGGGAAAGTAAACAAACAACAACAACAAATGAGAAAATAAAGACTGAGAGGAGTGTCCAGGCCAGAGCAGAGAGAGAAAAGCCAGTGAACCAGCATAAAATAAGTCACATGAGAAGGGCTGCTGGCATGTTGGGAAGGACTTTAGTCAACTGCGTTCAGTGCTGGCGAGAGGTCCAATAAGAAAACGAACCGATTTAGCAGCTGGATTCATCAGCAGATGGGCCGAGGAACTTGAAAAGAACAATTGCCATCGGGTGGTTCAAGCTAAAGCCAAATCGTAGTGAGAGGAAGAGGGAAAGAAGGATAAAAAAAGGAAGCTATTGAGCATGGCAAGAGACGTTTATTCATGAGGAGAAGAGGTTAGTTGCCTTTGTATCATAGTTACACTTAAAAAAATAGTTCTAGAGAGATATTGGTAAATTCTTCTTAGGTTTCCTTATCTCTAAGCCCGAAGCACAGCATCTCTGGATGGGAACATTCTCAAAGGATAGTAGAATTGAATTGTTTTTCATCGTCTGTCCCACCCTATGTCTGGAGACTACCTGGATGCCATACCTTGATTAGCAGGCTGTGCTTGGGCTGGCCCTGCATTTTTCCAGCCTATTCCCTCTCCTGTGGGAGTGCAGTTGAAATGTTGGCATGGGCAGGTATAGTGGGACCCTTGCCCCCATGTTGAGAAAGGTCTGGGGGACTTGGAAATGTAGGGCAGTGCCAGGAAGCTGAGGATACTCAGAAACACCAGGGAATAGCCCGTGTGTTGAAAGTGGGTCACCAACACAAACTAGGAAGACATTTGCATTTGACTTCAGGAAATGGAGCCAGATGTAGCCCTGGCAGCGGTGTTTGTGCTGTGAGTCTTCAGTGGGCCAGGGAGCCTGTGCTCAGGGCACTGTCTGACCTAACCTTCTCCACAGACAGCTCAGCCTGAGGCAGTGGGATTTCCCCTTGTTTCCTCTCAGAATATCTCCGATTTTCAAGTTCTGGGTCCTGTGTTCTGCCTTCACCAGACACTGACACAGATAGATACAGCAGAAAGCCGACATTCAGGTGTCAGAATGTGAACATTTATTTTGCATCTCCCCCCTACTGAAAATTGTTCCCTACATGCATTCTGCATCAAAGCGCGCCAGTCTGAGCAGTCGCTGTCACAGACTAGCACTTACATAACTGCCTACTTCACCCACACAGACGCCAAACTCAGGCCACTGAGACAGCTGACAGAGATGGGTCTAATAAAATGCATCAACAAATCGACAAACATTACAAATGTGAAAACAAAATGAGTCCTTCCTAATGCATGGGGAGAAGGGAACTGACCCTCTTGATTTGAAGATGACAATCAATTTTTAATATCTGACGTTTTTCTTGGTAACATAGAATGTATCTAAGGTGATTTTTTTTTCCAGCAGGCTATTTTGTTTACAATGTAAATCTAATTTAAAATATAGGCATAGATTTTTAGAGAGAGGGGCAGACATTTAAAAAGTGAGGAGAATCTGAACTTCTGTTGGAAATATGCTACTCTTGGGCATTTAGCAAAAGAGCCTACACAGATCAACTATCATGAAATGGGAAGTCCAGACCCAAAAGAGGTGATGAGACGATGACACAGGTGCATGCTGGGCACTGAGCATGACTTCCTGTTAAAAAAAAGTTAGTGGTGCAGTGGTGATGACTTCAGGGTCTTCCTAACTAGTGTGTAAAGTGCTCCTTTCTAGTCCACAGTGTAGTCTAGAGGTCCATAGTGTACCCTAGCAGTCCACAGTGCAGTCTAGAGGTCCACTGTGCAGTTTAGAAGTCCGTAGGGTAGTCTAGGTCTGTAGGATAGTCTAGAGGTCCGTAGTGCAGTCTAGAGGTCCGTAGTGCAGTCTAGAGGTCCGTAGCATAGTCTAGAGGTCCATAGTACAGTCTAGAGGTCCATAGTGCAGTCTAGAGGTCCATAGTGCAGTCTAGAGGTCCGTAGTGCAGTCTAGAGATCTGTAGTACAGTCTAGAGGTCCATAGTGTAGTCTAGAGGTACACAGTGCAGTCTAGAGGTCCGTAGTGCAGTCTAGAGGTCCATAGTGCAGTCTAGAGGTCCGTAGTGCAGTCTAGAGTTCCACAGTGCAGTCTAGAGGTCCGTACTGCAGTCTAGAGGTCCGTAGTGCAGTCTAGAGGTCCGTAGTGTAGTCTAGAGGTCCATAGTGTAGTCTAGAGGTCCGTAGTGCAGTCTAGAGGTCCGTAGTGTAGTCTAGAGGTCCGTAGCACAGTCTAGAGGTCCGTAGTGCAGTCTAGAGGTCCGTAGTGCAGTCTAGAGATCTGTAGTACAGTCTAGAGGTCCACAGTGCAATCTAGAGGTCCACAGTGCAGTCTAGAGGTGCACAGTGCAGTCTAGAGGTCCACAGTGCAGTCTAGAGGTCCTAGTGTAGTCCAGATGTCCATAGTGCAGTCTAGAGGCCCATAGTGAAATCTGAAGATCCGTGGTGTAGTCTAGAGGTCCATTGTGTAGTTTGGAGATCTGCAGTGCAGTTTAGCATCACTCCCCATAACTAGGAAACAAAGTACCCTTCTTCTATTTCTCCTGAGATCATGCCATTATAACTAAAGCCGTCCAGAAAACTGAAAGTTGACTTTAAAAATAATTAGTCTTTATCAATATGTGGAAAATAATTCTCTGGACACAGCTGTCTTAGACTGTCCTTTCTCTCTTCAGCCTTTGCCGAAACATATTTCCTTGATCACATCTTCAAACAGCCTGTATAAGAGATGGGGATTGCTGACAGAAGTAATGAGGATTCCTAAATGGAAGTCAACTCAGAGGGGACCTGGAAGCCAGCCTTCTGAGGCCAGGGCTCATGCTGTGCAGAGATGCAAGGGAAAGTCTCAAAAGTCCAGGTCTGAAATGAAGTGACTTGAAAGAACAGATGGACCGGTTAGAAATGAATAATACTCAATTGTTCCCAGTAACATGGCATGCCATTAAAATAGTCACCTAGTGGCCCATGCATCTGTGCCCCTGGGGCCCTGCCTACCTCTAGTGTCATGCGTGATCTTCCCAGGCCCTGATTCTCCATCGAGGGGCTCAGCTAGATGGTCTCTAAGACTTGCTACTGTGGAATGTCATCCCTTAGTGGCTAAAAGAGACCAGTCTTGTTCGTATTCTTATCACTTTCTAAATCCTCCCTGGAGAGCTTCTTGTACAAGAGCTCCCAAAAAGATTGCTGGGGTGAGGTCTGAGTTCCACTCATTTGGTGTGTGATTTTCTTGTACCTCAGTTTTCTTATTTGCAAAATGTTTCTCAGCTACTTCTTAAGAGTATGGTGAGGAAAAATAATAAGAGAGAAAGAGCTTTGGGAAAAAAAGAAAATCCTTATTCAGATATGAAGTAAAAATGATGTTTTCATTTAGGCCATTTGTATAATTTAGACTGTTCCTTTTCTAGGCTGCAGCTTGAGAATATTTCCTACACGGTGCATGGCAGGGAGCTGTCAAAGATTTGGTACAGTCAGTAGTTGTTTCCAGGAGGCAAGGAGCAGAGGGGAGAGTGCGGCGAATGGGTCATTTGAAATTCCCTTTGAAAGCATCATTAGCCAGCAGACCTCCTACTCTGCAGATGGGAAAGAGGGACAAACCTCGAGTGAGGAGAGTGGGTGGACAGAGGTTAGCCATTACGTGTCACCAGAGACCCTGTGCGCATTTTAGTTCCTGCCCAAAAGTGTTGTTCAGCTTCTATAATTATTTATCCTATTCTGTGACACAGGGAAGAACATTTTATCTCATATTTTTTTCTATAGGAGAAAGCTAAGCTGTTAAGAAAACGTTTCTGACCCTCCTTATACTACAGCATTCTTATGAAATAAATGTTTTCATATCTCATCATTACTTTGTTTGAAAATCCTTTAGTGCTTTTAAACAGTGATTATTTTGTTCTTTTAGCTCTGTGCCACCACAAAACATCTTTCTTAACTTCCCTCTTTCAAAAACTTCTACAAACATGCTGCACAGTATCTCCGAGCCATTTGTTTCTCTTCCCCTCAGGCACGAGAATCCTGCTTACATCATTTGGCAAGACCCAGTTAAAGTCTACTGGAATTTTTCTAGTTATTGGGAACTCAATACCTCATAAGAAAACCTATTTTATTTCCTCACTTCCCTTCTGACTACAAAGCTCTTCATTATATCCTACCACTATTTACTTATCTGTTTTTCCTCCTGTCTTTATTTTCGGATTCTACATTTTATAAAAAAGCCATTATAAAAAAAAAAAAAGCCATGATCATCCACACATCGCAGCCCCTTCAGATAATGAAGATGGCTGTCAGAACCCCACGCTCATCTCCTTCAGTCATAATACATTCTCAGCTATTTCTCTGTTCTTTACATTACAGTTTTCGGATTTTTACTAAGCTGCTATTTCACATTTCAAATAATCTTCTTGAGAATCAGAGAAGAATCTTTTTACTTCCCTTGCAAACCTTTTCTAGCTTGCTGTGAAATATTTTAGCCAGCATGCTGTGTACACATTTTGCCTCATTTATCACAAACATGTCTGTATGGAGAAAAGATAAATCCTTTACTTACATAAAATTGCTTCTCAGCCTAAATCTCTTAAGTAACAATAAAATATTCCTTCTCTGTCCTTACTCTGTCTCAGCTCCCACAGATCCCCCTGAATTGCCTTCTGACATCTTATCCCTAGAACTAAATTTTAGGAAACGATTAATACTCACGTGAGTGATCTTCATTGCATATTCAAAAGCCGAGGATGTGGACTGTGAGAACTGAGGTGCAGGACCCGCCTGCGCCTGCAGAGGGCGTGATGGGCACTGTTGGCTCCACCATCCTGCTGGTGGCTCTGCATGTGGGAATCCCTTTCTTCATAAGCACTAAAAACTACTTAGAACACTTACTAGGTTTTTTGAGTAAAAAACAAATCTGCAAAGGAGATCCGGTTGAAATTAGAAATTTATGGGAGTAGAATAAAAATAGATCTGTTTCTTTGGGGCAGCACTGAAGGAAATCATTGCGAAGATGCAGATTCCCCTAAAGGACTTCAGTCTGCAGGATAGGAGAGAGCATTTCTTGAGAGTTTGCAAGTAGGGAATGTGACTTGCTGTTCAGAAACCATTTTAACCTGCCTAATTGTGTAAAGGCAAACCGGGAGCAAGAGAAGAAACAGGGAGGACAATTTGGTATAAAAATATGTGCAGTTTTCTGGAATTACTTGGGGGTAGGGATATTCCTAAAAAAGCCCAGATAACTGTAGACTTTAGAGTGCTAGAAATATGCAGATTGTGAGATTTCCTTATAATGGAATTTTATTGTTAGAATTGCATACTCAATTTCCTGTAGTACCTAAAAAAGGTAATTAAAACCAGGAATCACAAAGTATACACTGTCTATTTTAAGATCACCACTCAGTCTATATCATAAATGTCATATGTTACGTTATATGCTATGTCAGATTACATAAAAATACATGGTATTTTGAAAAACATCTTCAACTCACCCAAAGTATGGAAGAAGAAACCAATGATTTTTTCCTCTACTTTTTTTTTTTTAAGCCAGGCTAACTATGTCACTCTGGCGTAATCATAGCTCATATCCAACAACTCTTGGGCTTGAGTAATCCTCCTGCCTCAGCCTCCGGACTAGCAAGGACTACAGGTACCCATCAGAATGCCCTGGTAGTTTTTCTATTTTTAGTAGTGAGAGATCTCACTTTTGCTCAGGCTGGTCTTGAACTCCTGAGTTCAAGCAATCCACCCACCTTAGCCTCCCCGAGTGCTACAGGTGTGAGCCACCACACCCTGCTGACATTTTCTCTTCTGAAACCAGTGCCTGTAACCTGGCTGACAGCCTGACGGCACCTCTCCTTGTCCATCTGTACCACTGTGTACCCCCTGCACCCTAACTCTATCTCCCCAGTTGACATACAAGAATTCAGAATTCATGGGGATTTCTTTGGTCATTGCAGTATTTTTTGTACAGTTTTTCAATGTATACTTTTAATGCTATGACCCATTCGAAAGACCTGTACAAACTATAGTTTTTGCTTGTTTTTCTAACAAAGTACATGGTTATTATGAAACATTGATGATGTGACAAAAAAAAAACCCACAAAATTTACTTTTGGCTACTTGAAACTATATCTGACGTTCACATTTATCCTGTCTTACCTCTGCTGAGGAACCCTGACCAAAGAATAAAGCTTAGTTTTGATCAAACTAATAAGAAGTTAGAAAGAAAAATTCAATATAATTTTCCTCACACCAAATACATTTTGACCTAGGGCATGGCACTCCCCTGTGATTTCATAAATTATTTATTAAAAGTTTTCAGACTAGACATAGCATAACTAGGAAGAACATAGGCTTTGGGATCCCGTAGAACATTGGTTTGAATTCCGGATTTTCCACTTACTTCTCTTATTATTCCTGTACAAAAGGCAACTAATGCTTATGTTCTCAAGTATACCATGAGTATGCTGAGAATTACATGAGAAAAATGTTTGTACCTTGCTTAGAAAAGAGCATAAAGTTGATAAATCCTATCCATCTTTCTATTATTATAAAGTATTTATAACCTCGCAGGGAATACTTAACTGTAGATCCTTCGTTTTTCTAGGGAAAATATAACTGAAAAAATGTTGACCTCAGAAACAGACGAGCAAAAGCCCCCAGTCGAGGGCGAGGAAATAGCTGAATCGCCGCCATCTGTACTTCAGATGGGTACTTTTATCATTGTTTATTTGAATTTAGGATCAGCTTATTCCCTTATATAACAAAAAGGCGATTTTTTTCAATGTTTATTTCCCCAAATAGCCACCCCAAACAAAGAGATTAATGAAGTCACAACCCCTTCACATTTCATTAAATTACATAAATGCCTAACAAACACTGATGTGGATTATTGCAAGCTGTGTTTCTGATTTGACTTTCCTCCCACTCCTAACTACAGTGTATTATGTCTGATGTATGCCGGGCGTTTCCGGACTTGCAGACAGCGAGGGTTTTAGTTCACGCGGCGTGAGTCATGAACGTGAATGTCCATTGCTGCTTGTTCGCGGAGGCCCGCAGCCCGAGCTCTCGGCCGCGGCCGTTCTCAGCCCCCTCAGCGCCATCTGGTGTCCGATTGCGGTGTGGACGCCGAGCACCTGCACGCTGCGGGGACTAACGACCGGGCAGCAGAGCAACAGGGCCAAGCTCTTCTCTGTCTTCACATGCCGCTCGCTGGACTTGTGAAAACTTCAGTTCCTACACCAATCCACTATTTTGCAAATGAGCTACACCCAAGTAAATGCCAGAATACGTTTTGCATTCTAAGGTCTCAATCAATTGCTGTTTGCTTTTACTGCGAAGATTTGCGTTGCTGCGTTTTTACCGCTCGCAGCTGCTGTTGTGCAGATAGGTTTCTGGAAATGAGGGTTTTCTGACGGTCCGCGTGGAACCACAGCATGCTGCTTACAGTCCACATGTCCTTTGTTGCTGTCAGAACTGTTGTCCTCCCGTCCTCCATATATTTTATTCTTCTTCTTTTTTCTTTTTCTTTTTTTTTTTTTTCAGATTGTCTACAAAGCCTGGCTCTGTTCCCAGTATTTTGAAGTCACACAGTTTAACTGCAGAAAGACAGTTCCTTGCAAGCAATACTGTTTGGAGGTTCAGACGAGGTGTCCCTTTATATTGCCCGACAACGATGAAGTCATCTACGGAGGCCTCTCCAGTTTCATCTGCACAGGTGCAGTGCGGGCAGCGCGGGGCGGGATTTTGTCGCCAGTCTCTTGTGGTTTTACTTTCTTGTGTGGTGTTTGCTTTGCTGTTTCCTTCCACTGACATAACCTTGAAGATGCAGCTGGTAGTTTTCCACGCTTTCATTAATAGAAGCACAGGAGATAACCCTGCCTGGGCTTAGAATCGGTTCGGCCTTGACGCCACATTGTCTGTACGAGAACCAAGATGGCCATGATTAACTTTGCAAAAGGCTAATTCTGAGGACAGAATATTAGCGCTCGTTAGAGATACATACATGTGACTTAGAGCAGGTTGGAGTCTGCCTGCGTTATCTTTCCACTGCGTAAGAACCGGGGGTGTGATCAGCACAGTAAATTTATGTTTCTTCAAATTGGTAACAAGTTTATGTCCCCACGTCTGTTTTCTGAGAATTTTTATGCCTTTCTATCTTCAAAACGTATTAAAAGCACACAGAAATAGCAGCCAAAGTTATTTGTGAGTGTGTGTGTGTATTAGAACCACACAGTAAGAACAAAATACAATTCTATCTTACATTTTCCATTAACAATGTTTACTTCTTTGAGAAAATGACTCAGATTAAGCAAAACACCAATATCAGCACTCATTTATGAATATTTATAAGCATTATATAATATAGATACAAAATAAGACATAAAGGATAAAAGTAGTCTGTTTTTTTAAATAAATAATAAATAGACAGTGAGAACAAGACGCTTTGCCATGGTGGTGTGATAATCAGAGTTGTTGCTCTATATTTTCTTTTAGTAAAAATAAAACCATACAAATCCTTGTAACTATGTGGCTTTAGCAATAATATGTTTAGTTTCCACATTTTCAGGATAAAGCATTAAGTATGGAGAAACATGAATGTTCTCTTCTGATGTTAGATTCATGATAATCCTCTAAAACAGAGTGACACATGAAGATCTTAACCCGAGAATTTATCAAAGTATTTCTGGACCACTTATTTTAATACGTAGCCATTATTCATACTGTTCTAAGTCTAAATTATTAAGCTGTCCAAAGAGAGTCCTAAGAGGCCACCCAGAGAACCAGAGGACTATTTCTCACTCTGTCCACACTTGTGGAAGGACATGTGACTTAGGTGAGGGAACGGGGATTTTGCTCACTTTCCGCCCTGTGTTCTCTCCCAGGCGCTATCTCATCACCAGTAAACTAGTAACAGCAGTAACCCCCACGCCACATCAACTTGCTATGCGGATTAAACATAAGATACATCATTAATAGATTATAGGCGTAGTACACAGAATGTTAATCTGTAAAATGTAAAATGATTTCATAATCACTTTTGTTATTCTACTGATTTATCCTTAGAGCATTTTTTCACGTAGCTTCTTTCTGTTGTGAGGAAAAGGAGAGAGAGAAAATGGATAGAGGGAAGGAGGGAAGGAGAAAACAAGTATATTTTTGCTTTAAGACTGAGGTAAAATTCACCAGACACAGTATTCATTTATTTGAGTTTCACAAAAGAACCTTCCATAAATCACCATGAAAATAAAGCCTTCCTTTTTTGACTGTGAGATAGTTGGATGCCTGCGATATTAGGACTTCCAAGAACCTTGTGGAATTTGATGTGAGGTCTGTGTTTGTGAACTCACACGCACACTGTTTTTTCCCTAGAGGTCAACAGCTTCTACCAGGTCCTCAAAGTGGACCAAAAAACCAAATGAAGGGCAAATGATTATTTGTCTTTATCTTCTATTTTTTCCTGGTTTTTATCTTTATCGTGAATCTGAAATATATGTTTAATTATTCGTCCCTTCCTCCAAACACTTTCAAGACCACCAAAATGCTAAGGATAGGATTAAATCTCTTTTTACATACATGGGCCATGGGCAGAGAATCAAAACTATAGTTGTAATTGCCTTTGAGTTTAGTAAAAAGCTTTGTCATAGCCAGAGCTATGCCCTTAAAAAAAAAAAAAAAAGTGGAAGGAAAAGGAAGATTTGTTTCTGGGTCCAGAGAAAAATGCCTTGTCTATTAGAGGCCTTCTGGGATAATCTCATCACTGAGAGCCGCACGATTCTTGTACTGATTTTTGGGGTTGGGCTCATGGTCCTTTCATTACTAAACTGCTCAAAGTGTGCCAAATAAATTCTGAAGGCTTTTTGTTCTGAAATTCTGCAAAAATAATTTGATGAAAAACATAATTTTCAGGAAAATCTCTTGTGATTTGCGGCCCAGGCCTCTTGGTAGACCCTTGTCTAAGTTGGGTGTTTCTTAGCGTGTACTGCTGGGCCCTGAGGGAGCTATTTCCACTGGTGCCCCTCGCTGCTGCCTGCCCTGGCCCTGGAGTTCCCTGAGCATGGGCCCCAGAGTGGGCTCCATCTGGGAAGGAGTGAGCCCAGGGAGCCGCTCCTGGGACCACTGGGTGAGTGATGGAGCCGAGTGGCTTGTCATGCTTCTAGGGCAAGTAGTGGAGACTGACGTGGGTTCCATTTGTTCCCAAATTTTAATAAGTCATATATTTTTGGAGGCTCATCTCCCCAAAATGCATTTTCAAATAACTGACCCTTTTAAGTAAGTTTGGAGAGACCATGACTCATCTCAGGTCCCTTCATGCATTTTGGAGAAAATGTCTGTAGTACTCAGGAAGGCACCAACTACAGAAGAGAAATGGAGGCACATTTCCTAGTTTCCCAGCTGACAGCAGATAACCAAGGCCACGTGGGTGACAAGTGCACAGAGACTTCATGTACCCACAAGGACCAAAGCTGTTCACATCTTACTCACTGAATTATGACGATCACTCCACACAGTTCTAGAAAAGGAATTCCCCCAAGTAAGGTGACCTGAATCTTGCCTCTGGGAATTCTTCTTTTTAAAAAAACATCATTTTATTTCCATTCCATTCCATTACTAAAATATGTAATCATTTATCATTAAGAGTAGAAAAACATAGATGGAGATACTTCAACACATTTCATCGTAATGGTTTCCTACTGTGCGAAAGGTGTTCACTTCAAAGCTTCTAGAAGAATAGAGATTCCCCCCCACACACACACACCTGTCTTATCACATGAAAGTAAGTCTTCCATACGCACATAACTGCATATGGCCTGTTGCTATGTTCTCCACGCGGAGATCAATTTGATTCAAGGTGCATCTCCTTGATGACAAACCAGTGGTGTGGTGACTATTTCTCTTTAGAGTTCCCTGTGCACGACATATTAGGGATATGGAATTATAGGACCTTAAGTTCCTGCTCTCACTGTTTCATTAGACTTATGTGGTATTTTGATACTTAGGAATTCATTCTAAGGAAAGAATTTCATTCTCGGAAATATCTTGGAGTTGGTATGAATCATGTGGAAAGTTCAGAACCTTCCTAATTTCTCTGAACCATCAGGAGTGACTTACAAGTGGGGTAACAATTAGTTCAGTACCGAGCACATATTTCTTTATGGCGCTCATAGTACTTACCCAAGTTCTCGGTTTGAAAGTCGAATAGATATGTATATTTTTAATCCTCTGTTGCTGTGTGTGCCTATGATGCTTAGTAAGCCAATCATTTATTCTGGAAAATGAACTGAGAATGTGTGTCTGTCACCCTGGAATGGGTACAGAGGTCACGACCAAATGTTCTGACCATGGACCCAGCTGACAGGGCCGTCTCCCGTGCGTTTAATTCTGACTCTGTTTTAGGAGATAAAAGAAAGACACCTCTCCTGGGGTTTCTCTTGGTTTTTCTGTGAAAGAATAAAACAGACATGCTCCTAGAGAAGCGTTTGAAAAATGAATTAGGGAGAAATTCTGAGGCCCTGTCAGAGCGAGGGCTGTCGTTTGAGTCCAGCATTTCTCGAGGTGGGTTCTGTTCTGTCTCAGCTCAGTGCACAGACGCACTACTATTTTGGAAACTCAGTTTCTTCATCTTTAAAGTGAGGAGGTGGAAGTCGTTTCTGGATTCTGTGGTGTCAACCCATCACCGCGGTAATTACATGGGCTTCCCTCTCCCCACTCCCTCGCCTCGTTCAGGCGTTCCCTGGAGGAATCCCTGATTGCTTACCTGCAATAGTGAGCCAAGATTAAGGAAACAGAAGCAGCACAGTGGCAGGGGCTGTGGGCGCTATGGTAACAAGCACTAAGAAAATTACCAGTTGATTGATGGGTACAACAGACATGATTTGCTGCTCCATTTTTTGTAGGGAAATTATTGAAAGAATAAAAGTAAAAGTTGCTCTGCTGGGGGTTACTGACAATGGAGCTAAAACACACTTTAAGAATTCTATGTCAATTCTGCACTCCATTTTTGAGCTGTGACAAGAATAAGGTTATGTTTCTGCCTTTGTGGAAAATACTGTGGGCTGCTGTTGTCCCTTTACCGTGACAGGCGGATTAGGATGTGATGGAGGACGGGAGCCCCCTGGTGGTCACATTGTGCCACTGCAGAGCCCCGAAAGAGCTGTTTGTCTGCTGCTGTGAGAAAAGGCAGTGACATTAGAAAGAAAATTTAAGATGCTTCTGTCTCATCGTTTACTTGTGAGAGAGCAAATCACGATGAAAGAAGAAACATTTTCAAAATCCAGGTCTGATGGTGACCAGTGAGTTGAGAAAAAGTTCAAAAAGACAGAAAAGGATTCCTTATTAAAGAAGAGTTTTAGTAGGAAAAAATTCTGCCTGCCATAGATTTTAATCTGTACACTTATACAACTTGCAGTTTATATTTTTCCCCAGTGTGTGCACAAAAATTCAAGGCCTTTCCTTTGGAAATAAAAATAACAGTATGGTGATGGCATCATTTCATGTCACGTAGTCTTAATAAACATATCCAAGTTTAGGCCAAAAGAGGAATGTGAAGGGCCACGGTATAGCCAGGATAAAATAAAGGAATATTAAAATAAAGGAATACATTATTTAAAAAACTTCAAATACACTAACTTCACATGTTGGGGACATTTCTTCCATTAAAACAGCGTACTTTTGAAGTTTATTCAAGTACATATATTTAGGATTGCGTTCATAATTCATACTTCAGATTGATTTTCCTGACTTCTCCGTCCATATGTATTCCCAAAAGCTCAAGTTTGCTATTGGCAAGGGAACAGAGAGTAGGGAAGAGGCTGCAGTGGAAATCAGAATGTCGGGAGCCTGCCAGCAGACGCGAATTCTGGGACATCACAACCACTGCAGAGTTTCTTTGTCTCATCTCTCCAGGTGGCTGACAGTGCTGAGACTGGGAACACCCGCTCTGCACGGCTGCTGAGGGCAGAAGCCTGCGTTAGAGACCAGCTCTGGCCCAGCTTGGCAGTGCTTGGGGAAGGGTGGCTATCGAGGAGAAGGGTGCTGCATGCCTGCCTGTGTAGAGCCAGGAAGGCACTTGCACCCTGCTTATCCTGAGGGTCCTTGCTAGCGAGCGAGGCAAGCTCCATGGGCACACTCCCCTACCCCCAGGTGCGCTGACCGTGCTAAGCATGTCCCTCACACGCTTGCTCACCTCCACAGCTTTTGGAGGAAATTCGGATGTATTTCAAGTTATTCTTCTGCTTTTCCTCTCTGTACCTTGCCTAACCTAGGAGAAGAACTGGAAATGCATTAGACCAGGGAGCGCTGAGGAGACCATGTCTGGACGATTTGCATGGACTGTAATTGATGGCCTTCGGCCCCGGGAAGTGTCTGTGCTCCATACCTGATCTCGCTGTACTAGGCAGCCACCCAGGGCCAAGCTCATGGTCATTTCTTAGCCTGTCACTTAGTCAGTGAGCACCGCAGGTGGACTGAATAAAAACATGGCAGCTGTCTTTTTAGATGCTAAGAGACATTTTAATGATGTCAGCCCATGACTGCTTATTAACCTTGCAGCAGAAGTGACATACTCACTTTTGTATTCAGCAGGTGTGCTCAGCACTCTCTGAAATATCTGGATGGAAGGCCACCTATTTGCTCAGGAATGCTGAACGCTACCCTAGTAGGGAGGTGGCGGAAGGTGCCTGGACCACCAGTGAGTTAGTCTGTGCTCAGGTGGAAGTTGAATCAGAACATCTAGAGATCTTCTCTACAACAAGGAGGCGATAGCACACACACCAGAATATGGGCCCCTGTATTTTATGAGAGAGAATGCTCAGAAGTATTCACGATATGCTAGAAGTCAAAGTGGCCACCCAAAGGAAGAGTTCTAACTCTGGGGTGTCAGTGTAGGAAGCATAATTCTGGCAAAGAGATTTCCCAGAACAGGTGGAATCTTATCCAATGAGAATATTTACCTCTTTTGTCTGCAATTAAGATGCTTTTGTGAAGAATTGATTCCTGCTTTGTAAATCGCCATGACACTGAATCACTTTGAACAATAAAATTCTCCCACGTGATTATAGCTTCAGTCACTGTTAGACAAACACAGGTTTCTGCAGTCATGTACTCTGATGAGTTGCTTCAGACTCCGTCAGCCCCCCTCATCAAACCTGCTGTTGCAGAGGCAGGAATAGCTCCCCATTTCCTGGCCATTAGCCCAGCGTCTGTTCACTAGTAGAACAGGAAATGACCAGTTGGTCCACCCTGAAATTAGTCTGTAAGCAAATGTTTCCTTGCTGTGGTGCAGCCGGAAAAAGCCAGTCGCTAAGTTCACCGGGAGGTGATCAAGCCCACAGCTTGCAGTGTTTGCAGCGGAGGCCCCAGTCGGCCAGCTAGCACTTGTGCTTTCTCGTCAGGCCCCACATTAGAAAGGAAAGCTGCAAGTATTTCCAACTTGTACCATTTTCCTGGTTAAATAAACAAAGGGGGACTGCTTGGTACACTGTTGTCTGGAAAATTGCTGTGCTTACGTGGCTGAGATTGATTAGTGTGAGCTTAAGCTGCACACACACACACTTACACACATGTAATACATACACACAACACACTGACACAAACGTAACACACACACATTCCCACCCTTCCCCAAGCACAGCCAGGCTGGGCCAGAGCTGGTCTCTAACACACATGTACACATACACACGCATGGCATCCACAAATACACATAACACCCACAGATATACACGTCACACACACACATATACCAGTGGAGAGGGTTAGAAAAGAGTGCCAAAGTTTCTAAAATACTTGTGTAAATACTATGACGAATCTAGATGACCTTATTCTAATTTTTCTGTTATACAATATCTATAATGTATATAAACATTTATACAATTAATTTATATATATAAGATACACATAATTTATATATATGTGTAAGTAACAAACTATCTAAGTTTTACAAATAATGTAGGTAATTTAATTAAGAATTATTTTAGGTATGGGCAGCGCTCATATCTCAGTGGGTAGGGTGCAGGCCACATACTCCAAGGCTGGTGGGTTTGAACCTGGCCCGGGCCAGCTAAAACAACAATGACAACTGCAACAATAACACCAAAAAAATAGTTCAGTGTTGTGGTGGGCACCTATAGTCCCAGCTACTTGGGAGGCTGAGGCAAGAGAATCACTTAAGCCCAAGAGTTTGAGGTTGCTGTGAGCTGTGACGCCACAGCACTCTACCCAGGGCAACAGCTTGCGACTCTGTTTCAAAAAAATAAAATTATTTTAGGAATAAAAATTGAGCTCAGTTTGTAAACACAACTTTAAAATTAGTTTTAAACTTAATTCTGGAAAAAGAGAGGAATGCGTTCCATTTAAAGCAGCACTGCTGGAACAAACGTGCAGCCGCCCCAGGAAAAGCACTGGAAACGCAGAGTAGGGACAAAACTTCCCAAGTGCCACCTCAGAGGACGGTTTGTGCTTCGTGTCCTCATTGCTTTACGTTCTCGGTTTTGTCCCCAATATGGCAAATTGTCTCTTTATTGACTAGTTCATGCCGGCAACAGAGAGATGCAATCAGACGGAAAGATTCCTTCTGCGAGGAAGTGCGGGGTGCTAAGATCCCCTCCCTGACTGAATATTTAATTATCAGACGGGAAAAATAAAACTCTCTTGGTTTTAACTCGGGGCCGTCACCATTATTTAGCCCTCCACTGTGCACCCGGGCTGGGAAAGCCCAAGAAAGTCCAGCTCTAATTAGTTGGGGACAACACTGCCAGGGAACCCCAAAAAATTCCCATCACTAGGCAAATAATTCTCCCAAGACAGGCCCTGTTTCCCGTTACATAACGAATTCTTCGCACAGAGATAATTTTAGAACGTCAATGCCCATTGTCAAGTGCGAAGAGCCGTCTGTCTGATCACCTCTGAGGTCTCCGGTCTGTGCCCCTAAGCCATCACGGTCAGCATTTTACCAAAAATACCAGACGGAAAGGCCAGTTTTCAAGAACCAAAGGCAAAGCCGGAGTCTTTCTCAGGGGCCACTTATTCCCTAACATCGACGTCTGTCTGTTTAACAGGCATTTCTGCTGCATAGACAGCAGCCCCAGCCCTCGGTCCCCACGGCCTCTGCACCCTCGGGACTGCCGGAGCGCGCGCCCGCACCGAGACCGCTGGCTTAAAGCAGTTGATACCCTGTACTCTTGAAATATTTAAATCAATGGTGTTTTCCTGTGTTTGAATTGGTGGCACGCACACAACAGACAAACCTTGAGGCACCGGAGACTGCAAACCAGGTCGGCGCCTTCCCCGCGCCAACTGGCAACTCCGTCATCAGCATCCATTATCTACTCCGTGAATGGCCATGTGGTTTATTTCTGACCATCCGTTATTAAACGCAGGTCCACAGGGTGTACTTTCTGTTGCCTCATCGTTTAGTACAGCCTGCAATTTCTTCTGTAAAATAAATTCTACACCAATAAGTGTAATTGGGTCAGAGAGACGGCGCGCCCGGTGTTTGGAAGATGCTGGCTGTACAGCCCTCTCCTGGCGCTGGTCACATACCTCTCTCCCTGTCCCAGCTCCCTGGGGAAGAGTCCCCAAGCTCCTCCCATGGCTGCACGTGACCCTGTGTCTCCTCCCCCTCTGGAGACCCAGCCCTCTAGAAGCCAAACACGTTAAGTCTGCTCCACCGGTTTGCTCTCCCTAAACCTTCCTCTGCCTCATCCCTGAGCACCTGCCACTCCCCGCAGGAGGGCTCCGCGCCCCACAGGCTGGGCTCCCGCGCACGTGCCCAGAGCCTGCGTTCCCCCACCTTCCCCACCTGGAGCACCGCCCTGCTGAGATTTAACCCCACCTGCTTGTCTCCTCCCGTTCTGGCGAATTGCACTGGGGTAAGAACTTACGTTGTTGGCAACTATATCCCCAGGTATGCTTAAAGAAAGTGTGTGACACAGAGTTTGTGCTCAGTAAGCAAATATTGATTAATTAATTGGTGGATCACAACGGGGGGAGTCAGCAGTCGCCCCTGTCCTTGAAACAAGAAGAGGCTTCCCAGGAGGAGGGGGTCGCTGAGGCTGCAGGGAGGTACCTGTCAGCCCCGTGGAGCCGGCAGGGACTTGGGCCTGTGCATCTGTGGGAATGTTAGAAGGGTTCACAGAAAAGGGCCCGATGAATGGATGCAGCGTAACCAAGGGTTCTCGCTTCCGAGTCAAAAGGAAGCACGTGGGCATCGTTTGTTTGGAGCCATCTTGAGTCCTCACATTCCATCTTCTCTTCAGGGCAGGAGAAGGGCTCCTGTCCCCCGAGAGTCCCCCACTGTCGTCATGCTGCCCAGTGACTCCTCACAGCCTGAAATGCTGGAACTTAAGATCAAAAGAGCTAATATGTGATGTGGCATCGACTCTCATGGAATCTGCTTTTTAAATGGGAGCCCCAAACTGATTTTTAGAGGTGAATTGTGTCCCCTGGCTCTCCAAATTCATATGTTGACACCCTAACCCCTTGCACCCCAGAACATGACCTTCAATGGCTGCGCCTTTCTTACGGAGGTCATCCAAGTAAACTGAGGTCAGTGAAACAGGCTCCAATCCAACGTGATCGGAGTATGTGCTAGTGGCTGGGCAGCCATAACAAAACATCACGCTGGGGGGCTTGAGCAACACTGATTTCCTCCCAGGTCTGGAAGCTACAAGCCCAAGGTCAAGGAGTCTGCAGGTTCGGTTCTTCTCAGCTCCCTCTCCTTGACTTGTAGACAACTTCCTTCTCACTGTCTCTTCACGTGATATTTCCTCTCTGTGCACACATTCTTGGGGCCTTTCCGTGGATCCAAATTTCCTATTCTTAGAAAGATGTCTGCTGTATTGAATCAGGGCCTACCCTAAATGCCTCCATCACCTCTTTAACGGCCCTAATTCCAAATGCAATCACAGGTTGAAGTATTGGGCATTAGGATATCAACTTATGAATTTGGGGGGTGCACAATTCACCCCTTAACTGTGCGATCATAAAAAGGGGAAATCTGGTTACACAGACACATAGGGCAAAAGCAATGTGAGCAGACAGGAAGAAGATGATTCTCCACCCAACGAGAAGAAAGGCCTGGAACCCAGCCTTCTCTCCAGCCCTCGGAAGACCCAACCCTGTCACACTTCTACTTCTTAAGCCACTGAGTCTGTGGTTCTTTGCAGTGGTAGCCCAAGCACTGTACAATACCTTGCAATTTTGGAATAAAATAGACACATTTGATATTGTTTGTTCACTAAAAGAGGAGTTCTAACTCTCCCATGAAGATTTACTTTGTGTGCTTCAGATGTTCTAGAGCAGCAGTTCTCAACACCCACAGGAACTGTATGAAAGGGCTGTGGTGTTAGGAAGGTTGAGAACCACTGTTCTAGAGGATTCGAGAGAGGAAGTAATGAAAAGGAATTAGACGGGTGATGAGAGAACTCCACCAGTGGGACTTAGGAGTTAGTAATCATGTGGAGAGAGTAATAATGAAGAAAGGGTATTCCTGCTGCAGCTCACCCTTAATTGTAAAATAAAATGATGTTTATGTATTTTATAAATCTTCTTTTGATGGGACTTAGAACCATAATCGCTCTGTGTGCTGTTGTGCACTATATCCAATTAATCACGGTTCCATAAACAGAAGACTCTAGACCTGCGTCTGAAAACCCTTCATTGCAGGGAACTACAGTTCATGAATTCTTCATCAGAGTAATCCAACAACTCTCCGTAAGTTCTGCTTGATATTGCTGAGAACCTAAACCTGCTCTAAAAAAATGAAATCTATTTTAAAAGATTAAAAATAGTTTAAAAAAAACTGTAGCCAAATAAACTTTCTATCTCTAGACTAATTTGTTCCACTGGGAAATTCATTTATTCTATCACTTGTAGCCTGGTCCTATTGTTAGGGAATATAGATTAATAGTTGTATGTAGTAGTTTTACTTAATTTCTGTACAGCTTTCAAATTTCCAGTCTTAGTACTTAAAAAAAAGTAGTTTCTATTTCTCTTCATTTCTATTATTCTTTCCACAAAGAGTTAAATGTTTTAAATGGATAGAAAAAATTTCATCAAGATAGTATTACATTTATAATAAATCATGAGCTCCATCAGTTAGCACCAAAAAAAAAAGAAGAACAACAACAACAAAAGAAAGAAAACAGCACATGTGAGCAGCAATTTCAGCGTACAATTTGAGAAACTCTATTAGGTAAAATCACGGGAACTTTAGAGCTTAAGGCACCTGGTTGTTCTCCAGCTCCTTAAGAGGGAGGATTGGGAAGTGAGAATTGGTGAAATGATCAATTAGAACCATCAGCTTCAAGTGAAGAAACAGTCAGGGCTGTCTTGATCATATTCCCTTCTCATTATAGCTTAACAATTAAATTTAGCAAATACGTAAATTTGAAGAATGGAGAAATTACATAGCTTTCCCAAGTTCACAAGAAAGGCAGCAATAGTAGCCGGTGTGTCTGAATTTCTGCCTAGGCTGGCCTATTGCTTTTCCTGCTCTCTTTTTAAAAAATATATCTCATTTTGAACATTGAAGGTATACAGCATGAGATTCTGAGATACATTGTCTGAGTCCCTTTTCTGTTGCTATGACAGAATACTACAGATTGAGAAATTCATGCAGAAAAGAAATTTATTTCTTGCATTTCTGGAAGCTGGGAAGTCCAGGGTCGAGATGCAGCTCTGGGGAAGGTTACTTGCTGACTTACATCTTACAAAAGGCCAAGAATGTGGCTATAAGTTCTGCTATCTCTTCCTTTTCTGACAAAGTCACAAGTCCCACCCAGGAGCCCTAGTCTGATGACCTTATTTAACCCTAAGTATCTGCTAAAGGCCCTACCCCCATCAACATATGAATTTGGGTATTAGTATCCAACACATGAAAAGTGGGTGACAAACGATAGCATCCATGCACATATACTAAGGGGTTACTGTAGTGGAAAGAAATAACATCCCCATCAATGCTGTCCAAGTACATAGAGTAAGGGGTTACTGTAGGGGAGTGAACTAACATCCGTACCCATAGTGTTCATATACATACAGTAAGGGGTTACTGTAGTGGAGTGAACTACCATCCGCACCCATGGCATCCACGTACATAGAGTAAGGAGTTACTGTAGTGGAGTGAACTAACATCCACACACATGGTGTCCATGTACATAGAGTAAGGGGTTACTGTAGTGGAGTGAACTAACATCCACACACATGGTGTCCATGTACATAGAGTAAGGGGTTCCCGTAGTGGAGTGAACTAACATCCACACCCATGGTGTCCATGTACATAGAGTAAGGGGTTACTGTAGCGGAGTGAACTAACATCCACACCCATGGTGTCCATGTACATAGAGTAAGGGGTTACTGTAGTGGGGTGAACTAACATCCACACACATGGTGTCCATGTACATAGAGTAAGGGGTTACTGTAGGGGAGTGAACTAACATCCACACACATGGTGTTCATGTACATAGAGTAAGGAGTTACTGTAGTGGAGTGAACTAACATCCACACACATGGTGTCCATGTACATAGAGTAAGGGGTTACTGTAGTGGAGTGAACTAAC
>CAUYRH010152776.1:0-16193 GCA_963574655.1 Perodicticus potto
TAGTCCCAGCTACTCGGGAGGCTGAGGCAAGAGAATCACCTAAGCCCAGGAGTTGGAGGTTGCTGTGAGCAGTGTGATGCCACAGCACTCTACCAAGGGCAATAAAGTGAGACTCTGTCTCTACAAAAAAAAAAAAAAAAAAAGCTTCACAAGTGATTGATAAACTGCCAAGGTTGAGACCACAGCCTTAGGATAAATTTCTAAAAGTGAAATTACTATGTCAAAGGGATGAAAAATGTTAAGGTTCTTGATAAGAATTGCCAAATTGTCCTCTAGTAATGTACCAATTCACATTCCCACCAGCAAGGCGTAAAAGCTCATTCCATCATCAACATGGAGTGATATAAAGTGTTTTAATCTTTGCCAGCTGGATAAATGAAATGTGGTATATTTGCTTTACTTCGAAAGGAGTGCTGCTTTGTTGCATTTGGTTCTCTTTGGAAGATATTCTGTCCCATCTATCTCCCTCTTGAACTGTAGATAGAGTCATCCCCCATATTTAGTGCCTATCACAAAAATCACTTTGGGAACTTGTTAAAAATGTAGATCTCCAGCCCCCCTTCCAGTTCTGACTGAGCAGGGGTTTAGGAATAGGGCTGGGAGAGGTAGGATTCGGGGAGTTTGCAATGCGGAGAGGCATCCCAGGCGGGAGCACTGGAAGAAAAAAAGAGCAAGGGTGGATTCAGAATTTGGGTATTTTGTATCCCTAGAATAGACTCAGTACTCATTTGTTGCTATGCCCTCTACCCAGGCTGCAGTTCCCCTTGCCTCCCGCCATCCATCAAGTCCCAGCGCACCTCCTGCTCTGCATGGCATCAAAACCCACATCGATTTTTTTCCCCCTTCAGCACTCCCCCAGCACTTAGTGTCCAAACAACTCATCCTGACACTTAATCACACACCATAATTACTTTAGATAGATGAGAATCAACTTACAGTAATAAAGATAAAGTCTAATGAAAGTTGTAGGAGTATTATTTTAGGATAAGAAGAAATGCCCGAGGATAGCCTGGAAAATAATCCTGCAATAAATTACTTTAGTGTGGACATTAAATTAGCATCAATGGCAACTCTTTAGAAGGTGAAATTTGAAGTCAAGACAGCCTTAAAAAATAGAAAGTAGTGCTTCTGTGCTGAAATTAGAGGCTACTTTCCGTCTTGCAAATGGGTAAATAGAAAAACGCCTTGATGCCACTAGTCGTAGGTTGTAGACTGAGCCACTTATTCAATTCTTATGATCAGACAATTTTAGGAAAGAATGCCACTCAGTCAGTGTTCTCAACATTGTCCCCTTTTTAGAATCCCTAAAGACACATTTGAAAATTAGCCAGGCTCAGCCCTACTGCAGAGATTCTGTTACAAGTGGATTATTTTTAAAGCTCCTTAGGTGATTATGAGCCAAGATTGAGACTCATTGCCCAAAGAAATGCTAAACAATCACATGTAGATTTCACAGAAGACATAGGTCATCATTCTTGACCATTGCAAAAGGAGGGATGTTTGAGTTGCTTTTTTAGTGGAAGTGATGGATTCATAACAACTTATATCTACTATGTGCCTTATGCCTCTTGTCATTTCTAAGAAGTCTGTCAGAGTAAATTTACTTTCAGTCATAAATTCACTCAACAAGCGTGTATTGGGGAGGTTCTCTGTCAGGAGCACTTCTGATGTTGGCATACAACAGGCAAGACAGAGGTGTCTCCTGAACTTGATATGTGCAGTCTATAAAAGAGGACAGAAATTAAGCAAACAATAGCAAGTTACTACACTGGGGCTGAGGCTTCAAGTGGGCCTCAGTGGGGTCCTGCTTTAACCAAAAAGTTCATATGTGTGTACAATACCCAAAATATGCGCCTTTCTCTAAACTGTATGCAATATGCTTCAAAAAAAAAACCTTTTCTAAGTCTATAAGGTTATTCCTTCTAATTTATTGTAAACCTACACTGATTTTATTAGAAGATTATTTTCTAGGCTAATGGGGTTTGTTTTTTCTAATCTGAAATAACATTTCTGAACTTTCCTCAGGCTGTTTTATTTTTATAACTAAGCTTATTCTTCTTTATCTAAACTTTAGCTTGCAAAGTAATTGCATGGCAGCAAGACCAGCTGAGAGGCATGAGAGTGTTTGGAATACAGCGGGTCATGTGATTCTGTAGAGAAGGTGGTACCATGTCATAGGTCTAAAACCATTGCATTATCAAGCCATTTCCTTCTTGGCAGCACCAAGGGGACAGAGGGTACATGCTTGACACTGGGAATGAAAACAGTGAAAGGGTACCATTAACTCTGTCAGTCATGGCCTTTACCAAAGCATTTCATGCTGGGAGTAGAGTATATTACAGGCAAAAGCAGTTTTTCTGACAACCCCACAGCATTCAGAGTTTTTTCCATGACCATAAGGCTCATTTCAACCAAATGCTCTTGACTTGTACCTTACTCCTATGAGAATTAAGTAGTGCTATTTAATAGGTGCAATCTTATCTAATCTTTTTCATGTTACTCTGCTTGAGAAGTCAACAAAGGACCTAGTTTAGTAGAATCTCTGTAAGTTGGCCACCCGTGGGTCTGTAAGAAACTAGGCAACATATGGAGGTGTCCACATAAGGAACCAGGCCTACTGTACTCATACGTACATGTGGTGCATGCCAGTCTGTGAAAATTAGATCAATTTAAGGAGGTGGTCAGCTATGGAGGTTCTATTGTATTTAAAATCAAAGTACTTTTTTTTTTTTTTGAGACAGAGTCTCACTATGTGGCCCTCGGTAGAATGCCATGGCATCATAGCTCACAGCAACCTCAAACTCTTGGGCTTAAGCAATTCTCTTGCCTCAGCCTCCCAAGGAGCTGGGACTATAGGCTCCCACCACAACACCCAGCTATTTTGTTGTTGTTGTTGTTGCAGTTGCCCTTGTTGTTTAGCTGGCCCAGGGTGGGTTCGAACCTGCCACCCTTGGTGTATGTGGCCAGTGCTGTAATCTCTGTGCTATGGGCACAAAGCCCAAAGTACATTTTTAAACACCCCCCAAATTGATATATGTTGATGAATATAATTCTGCCATAACATACACAAGAGGATGTGCAAATTATCAAAGATTACTTCACTGTCTATAAATTGGTAGAAGTCAGTATTTCTGAGGACTGAGGTCACTTACCAGCCCCGATACAAAGACACTTAATATGGCCTAAGACCCTCATTGGAAACAGGAAGCTGTAAGCAATTATAATTTTTGCTCCAGTGGAAACAGCATTCTTTCCAACTGCACAAGTGAATAAGGACCTAAGGAGACACTGTTGAAATGGCTTATAAGCTTTTGGAGACTCTAGTAAGATAACATCAAGATCAATGCAGATATTTTCAAAACAGTGGAGTTCTTCAAGGCACTGAAGCACGGATGACAGGCTGTCCCACACAAATGAGGGCAGAGGAACAAGCGAGTGCTGGAATCTACCAACACCCATCTTATGAAGCTATGTGCCCAGCACGCGACTGCCTAGATTGCTTTACTATAAGTTGCATTAAGGCACCATATAGTTCTCTTTAATCTCCGGTCTGTCTGCAAGCCCTGGCCTTCCTCAGCTGAGACATACTCGGTTTCTCAAACACCTGGTCCAGTGTTGTCTATGAACCTGGCAATGGAGGCAAGACTTGCCCACCAGCTAAGGGCACCAGTTAGAAGAAGGGAGATCCCAGTGTAGTACAACAACCACTCCAGAGGCTGCTGAAGTGCAGTAACTTGAGAACCCGTCCAGCTTCAGGCCTTTATGTGCACAGCTGGGGAATGGCTTCACCTGCAGGCCGGGAGCAGTGAGGATAGCGTTGCCCTCACCTCTTCAGTGAGGTGTCTATGGGTGAGGAGGCTGTTGTGCACTTACTTTACAGAATTCTTAGGGGCACAGGGTGAAAGCACCTAAGTAAAAGGAAGCCCCTCCTTGTGCTTAGTTTGGAATGAAGTCTGGAGTTCCAACTGCCTTTAAAAAAATACTCTTTCTGTCACTCTGCCTGAAGTCATGAAGAAAAACTAAAAGGCAACACAGATGAAATCTGACTCCTCTGTCAGAGCCCAGATTCAATCACACTTTTTCACTGAACCCTTTCCTAACCTCCGAAGAATAACTATTTTCTTCTCTGCACTTTGAATAATAGCTTTGTTCCTACTACTAACATACTACTACACTTTGTTAGTAGCATGAACAAAATATAATCAGTATACATACTAATAAAGGAGATCTCTCATGACTATTTAGAGGTCTGTGTTTTCTAATAGCTTGTGGGTTTTTAGTACCAAGCTGCATTAAGGCACCATATGGTTCTCTTTAATCTCAGGAATCATTTTGACAAATGGGCTCTTGAACTGATTGTCAATAAATCGACCTGGACATAGAAATATATCTCTTTCAACTCTGGATCCCTAAAACCAAGCATGGTATCTATCACCCAGTAGATGCTCCATAAGTATTTGGAGAAGTGAAAAGGGACTAAGTCAAAAATGCTTTTTATAAAAGTAATGCACTTCCATGTTTCCTATAAAAAATCATAATAATATAGCAGGGTGGGGGGAGGACTAACAATTTTGCTTTTTTAATCACATAAACTAATGTATGTGAGTACATCAGTTCTGAAAACAAAAAATAACAATAGCGAAGATGACATGTAAAAATAAAAGCATATGAAATTTTGTCTGTACGGGTGGGACCATACAATACCCCAAAAGAGCATTATATGACTGCTGACCTGGATGAGAAGCAGAGCTCCACCCTGCTCTATTTTCATACTTGCTGTCACCCCACTCCAGAGGAAACCTTCGGTGGCCTGTGAGAGACATGATCACTGCGTTGGCCTGAGGGCAAGTGAAATATTTTGGCAGGAGAGCCCTAGTGCTTTGATTACAGACAAAAATGATGTCATACGTGATAAGATGTGTCACGACGGTGTTCTCACCTGAAGTAACTTCATATTTCTAATAAATGCTCAGCTGAAAAATATTCAGAGAATGGAAAACACGAGTTATGCAACTGAGAGCTGCGACTTCCTGTTAAACTTTACGGAGGAGGTGAGAAGAGCACTGAGGGAGAAACTACATTTACGCGCTGCTCTTCTGAAATCTCATTGCTTCCTTTGCTTTCACCACTATTCTCTCCTGTGCACAGGCTGTCCCACCTCATCTGTTTATTACACTGCATGCACAAACAGCTTAGAGCAAATCCTTCGTACCTGTGGCTCCTGCCCAGTCCGTGAAAATGAGGTCAACTGGAGGCGGTCAATGTAGGGAGCTGGTCCACTCTGGAGGTTCTCCTGTGATGCGTATGCAACAGATACCAAGCAAAACTGATTTTGAAGGACATTCTGTTGATTATGGTCTCATTGCCATGACATTGGTGAGATTTCAGGCTATTAGATTTCTTAGGTTTTTGTTAACTTTAAAAATTATTTTAGAAGTTTGGCATTGAATACGGCAACACTTAAGGCTTGAGCTTTTCATTACTTTCATCAATATTGACGCCATCTCTATCCTAGTTCAGTTCAATTGTAAAACAATTGTGGCTCAGACTGAGTTTCACAGCAGCTTCCTGTGCTTCGTATCTTCCCTCAGACCACAGCTTTTCTTCAGAAACAATGTATTTTAAACATCAGATTTGACCAGCTGTAAACTTGAGGGGAACCCACTGTCCCTGGTGGTTGAGCAGAGGGGAAAAGGATGTCAGAAATATGTACATACCGGCCTGAGCAAGAGGGAGACCCTGTCTTTAGTACAAATAGAAATACAGAGGCAAGAGGATCGCTTGAGCCCAGGAGTTTGATGTTGCTGTGAGCTATGACACCACGGTGCTCACCCAGGGCGACAGAGAGAGACTCTCTCTCTCAAAAAAAAAAAAAAAAAAAAAAAATATATATATATATATATGTATGAAAACATTTTTTGACATAGTTTTGTCTATTTACAAAATCTATAACATTTATGAAAAAGACACTTTTTAAAAAGTAAAAATTTCCATAGATTTTTTTTCACTATACTGGTTTCTGTAATTACTTTTCCTCTATACTATTTCCCTGGGCCTTTTTGCTAAAACTCCAGTTTGGAGCACTCCAGCAAGAACTAACTTTGGCCTTCTTGGTACCTGATTGTCTTCCACATCTCCCTGTGAAGCAAAAGTTTCTTCAAGAATCTTTTCAACTGCTTCAACCGTCCTCAGGTTTGACTAGCTTACGGAAGTTTCTGGGCATTATTCAGATCAAATTCTCTCTTCATTCTATCACGTACAGCACTCTCCCTTCGCGTCAGTCCATTTTGAAGAAGTCCATTCTCCTTTGTCTCAAGCCCCGAACCATGACCCTGCCATAGCTGTCAAGAGAAGGGCAGCTAAGAGATAGGTGCTGAGAGCAATGTTCAAAGAAGGAAAAGACAGAGGAGGGAGGGTACGCTTGATGTTGGGCTTCCTCAGCACCCAGATCACTTCTTGGCAAAAAGTGTTGTTTAATACAAATTTGTTGAACAAAGATACAAAGAAAGAACAAAGGAATGAATGACTGGCCTGGAGGAAGGTGTGCGCAGACAGGCAGGATCTTCATCAGCAAAGGTAGAACCGGTGTTACAGGTGCACAGAACCATGTCTGTGAAGACAGGGCTGGGAAAGCAGTGGAGACAAAAGGAGCTTAGACCAGGGCTTTGGTGAGCAACTTGGCCCTCTGTGTGGGCAGTAAAGATGGCAAGAGCAATGAAAATGCCCTTTGAGCAGGAGAGCAGCGTGAGCCAGCAGTGGGGTGAATGCTAAAAGATGCTTTTTCTTAATATTTGCTCTACTACATGTATAGGACTGTATATTATGTGTTTAATTCTGAGTTACGCAATAATTATTACGCTCAAGAGTTACCTTCAGTTTTTCTCTTATGGTTTGTCCAAAAAGCACTAGACTTGAAGACAGAGTGTCTAGGTTCTGTTTCCGAATCTGCCACCCACATTTGACCTTACCCTCCCCGTGCTTGGAAGTTCTTAGCTGCAAACAGGGGTAATGGTCGTGCCCCCCATTGTTGTCAAAAAGTAAGGGTATAACAGCAATAACCAAAGCTTCATTTTTCATAGATGGATTCATTGCATCTTTTGGTTTCACGCTGTCCCATACTCTACACAGACTGGGCCACATTATTTGTTCAGATTAAACAGATGAGCATCCGTGTGTCCGTAAGTGTTCCTACAGAGGCACGTGGGCCCCTCAGCCTGAGGGCAAGCACCCACTGCTGCATGTGCTGGGACGCTGGGCCAGCTGCTCCCATTTCCTCATTTCATCCTCACGTCCCTGGCAGGTACTTACTTATATTTCCCTCATTTTTCATCCAGGGGAACTGAGGCTTGGGAAGGTCACATAGCTGCCCACAGTCATTTAGCTAGGAGACGAGAGTTAGCATATGACCTATTTTTTTAATGCAGAGCCTATGTCCCAAAACAATACACACACATAGGTAATTTTATCTTTACATTTCTCTAAGAAATGTATGGTTTATGATAATCTTTAACAGTCTTATTGAAGTAGAATGACACACAGTAAATGCATACTTAAAATGTACTATTTGACAAGTCTTGGCATAAGTACACATTCATGATAGCATTACCACAATCAAGGTAATTAACATATCCAGCACCCTAAAAGTTTCCTCATGCCCCTTCACACTCCTTCTTCCTGCCATCTGCCCCCTGTCCCCAGGCATATACAGATGTAGGCAATTTTTTTGGTTCCCCCTCCTCTTTAAAATATGCACAATCATATTTTATAAGTGTCTATGAAAAACTGAAAGAATTTTCATCATAATGAATAGAATTTCTTTTTGGCTTCTGTTTTTCATCTATAATGTGGAGATTATTCCACTGCCTCCAGTGATGCCAGGAGAACCACAGGAAATCAGTAAAAGTGCTCAACAAACATCTAAAAGGCCCCTTTTCTCACAAGCAGAGACACACTTGCTAATGCATTGCTAACACGCGTTGGTATGAACAATTCTGATAGTTGGCAAGTGACTTTGATAAATAGGAAAGTAAATAAACCTTATAATTTGTAATTTTCCAGTAGAAACTAAGAGGTTTCTGTTTTTGCCAAGTGGAAAAAGGTTTGTCACACAAACAGTTTTATTTTTCAGATAGTTAAGTAGACATGGAAAATTCAATTAACTATTTTGTTGGTGAATCTCTATCAAATTGTAAAGGGCACATACTCAGAGGTTTAGAAGTGCAGGGGGGTTTCCATTAGTGAATAGTGCTCATTTGGGCTATGACCTTTTAGCTAGTTCAATTCTGGCAGGCTCAACCACAGAATCACGGTCCCAGGACATGCACTTGTTTTCTTCTTTTAACCTATTCGTTACCCGTTTTGCTAATGCTGACCAAAAGGTTCCCTTTCCCGAGCAAGAAAAATTCACCTGCTTTTGAGCTTTGTGGACCTTGCATGCATGAATTGATGAAGCGTAATAAGTGGTAATTCACCTGTCCTTTTTCTTCTCCCCCCATCACCACCTCTCCATTTCATATTTGAGTTATTTGTTCTGAACACTCCAAAGTCAGCTACTGAATCTGATTCTCAAAGCATCATTTGCATGTAAGTGAAAGAGTATTTGTTTTCAAAAGGATAGTCATCTCTGAAGAACAACACTGTCACTAACATTGAATTTATGGTTATAATGTTTACTTTTATTCTAAATAGATTCACTTATTTTCTGTTATTTCTCTGTAAGGTGAACAATAGATACTGTCTTTCCCTCATCTTTAGTGTACTTCATAGATTACCATAATAGTTTCCAGAATCATAGGAGTTACTCCTTTCTGTAGAATGTGGGCATTAGTAAAAGAAAGAAATGTTCTAGAGGACTTTGGATTCTTCATCCGATAGAAATTTGGGGACTTCCCCACATGATAAATATTTACTAAAAAACTAGATCTATTGCTGATGTTTTATTCCTATGACTATACATTAGAGAACCAGGAAGGGATGTTGACCATTGGGTTAAAAAACAGAGAAATTATGCCCTGAATATTTTCACTTGGCCTGGGTAAACTGAAGCTACATTTGCTGACCCTAAAAACAAAACACCACATCAAAACCAAAAAGTGAAAATGATTTAAAAGTAATAGCATGATGTCCAGGTGAACATGTTTGGAAATCAGACTGCCTGGGTTTGTTAAAGGGAGTAGATGATGATGGAATTCATGTAAAGAGCTTAGTACGGCAGCACTTAGAAATGCCTCAATAAATGTTATTTTATAAATTTTGTCAGATCAAGAACTGAGTGTAGATGACATGCTTCTTGTTAACAGGCAGAAAAATTAAAAAGAAGAAATAAGGATAGGCTTGTGGGTTTCAGGGCATAAATATACTTTGAGCACACCTTGAGGTCAACTCACTAGGTTTAACTCTGGGGATAAAATAACAACTGTCACACCGAAAGACTCAAACAGGAAGGCCAATCTCTGAAGCTTTTAGCCATTTTTCATCTTATTGACCTCACTAGGCACTGTAAGAAACATCTATATTTCATTTCACGCAACCATAAGTTTCTGCCCATGACAGTAAATGTGTACAGTACTTGAATTTACTACATGCATCTATCAAGCCCAAATGTCACTGGACTGACAATCTAATTACTAAGCATGGAACATGTCACACACACACACACACACCAACATCCTCACTCAGCTTGCCTGGCAGGATCTTTCTCACCTAGAGTATTTCAGGAATGTCCCCTCAGAAAAATGGGGTTTCAGCTCAGTGCCTGTAGCTCAGTGGCTAGGGCACCAGTCACATAACCCAGAGCTGGCAGAATCGAACCCAGCCCAGGCCTGCCAAACAACAATGACAACTACAACCAAAAAAATAGCTGGGTGTGTGGAGGGCACCTGTAGTTCCAGCTACTTGGGAGGCTGAGGCAAGAGAATCGCTTGAGTTCAAGAGTTTGAGGTTGCTATGAACTGTGACACCACAGCGCTCGACCGAGGGTGACAAGTCTCTGTCTCCAAAAAAAAAAAAAAAAAGTAAAAAGAAAAATGGGATTTCTGTGCACATCATAATATTCCTAACAATAGGATCTGACCAAACTCTAATGCCAGGCATAGGCACGCTGTCACCAGGACACAGTCTTCTTCTGCCCCTGAAAGTTGTATGTTCACTTTTCCAAAAAATGATTTGTTGACGCATACATTTTTTCCCAGAAAGTTACTCAAATTGGACACACATTAATTTTTGTTCTAATGAAACACTATACCATGAAAGTTAAATAGAATTGGAAATTTTTTTTGATTCGTGTTCTGCCAAGCTGGACAAGTTCCCAGTTCCTAGTGATCTATTTGCCACAAAAGCACAAATGAGACCCCAAGGATTATGGATTCTTTTACAACATCTGTGTTCTAATGGATGACTAATTATTTTTGACTTGAGACAGGCTGTCTGCAAAACAGAAATTAGGAGAGCTGAAATTCTAATGCTGTTTAATTCAACTCCTAATGTCACTCATGTTTCAGTGGAGGCCATAATGGCTTGACCAAAGTCCCTCAGTAGCAGAAAAGCCTGCCCAAGGTCCCCCTCAGCCCCTTCCCGGACCCCTGCAGTCTTCATAGCAAGTGCCAATGACATATCCACAATCACAGATCATCCACAAGGCCCCTATGCTGATACCAACACTGTCTTACTCTAGAAGTTTGGGGTTGTTTATTTTCTACTCATATCCGTTAGCAAAGATGATTACGTACTATATTTAGAATCAGGAACAACCTAACTGCCCATGATGGGGAAATGATTCCATAGATTTGTCTGGCCAAGCCAGATAATTCAATAGTGTACATTTATTTAATGTCATGTTTTTGAAGACTATGTAATGACATGGAAAAATATTAAGTGAAAAGAGTAGAATACAGTGATGTATCCTGATTTCATATGATATATATAAGAAAAAAGTTTTTAACTGGAAACAAATATACAAAAATTCTACTAATGCTTATGTTTTCCATGTTCTAGATATTTTATGGAATGGATAGGGGTTTTATTTATAATGTGCAAAACAAAGAACATTAGTAGCTGCAGGGACCATCCCTGTTTTTTAAAAACAACATGTAAGCATGCATACGTGGGTGGCATGTGCCCCATCCACTCTTGACTCTGGCTTCAGTAGAACGATGTGAAGACTTAGGCTTTTATTTTGAAATGAGAAGTCATTTGTGGATTTTGGGTAGAGAAATAGAATGATCCAATATAGGTGGGTTTCGTTGTGTTTTTTGAGATAGAATCTCACTCTGTTGCCCAGGCTAGAGGAGCATGGAAGCAACCCGGCTCACAGCAACCTCAAACTCCTGTGCTCAGATGATCCTCTCCTGCTTCCAGCTCCCAAGTAGCCGAGACTACAGGTGCTCAAATGATCCATGACATCCAGATCATTTTTTCTATTTTTATTAGAGACAGGGTCTCTCTCTTGCTCCTGAGCTCAAAGGATCCTCCTGTCTCGGCTTCCCAGAGTGCTAGGATTATAGGCAGGAGCCACTGCGCCCGGCCTCAATGGAGGTTTTAATAGCATCGCTCCAGCTGCCATTTTGAGAGTGTCCTTTCAGTGACGAGGACAGAGGCAGGGACTGAGTTTGAGAAGATGGCACTGACAGCTAACAAGGATGGTAGTGGCAGAGGGTGAGGAGAGTTGGATTCCAGCTAGCTGTCACAACCTATTAAATGTCTTTTAAATCCTCACAATCTATTATTTATTAGAGGTGGAGTTAAATATGTCTTTTGTATTTTTATCAGTAGAACCTGTGATTAATCTAAAAAGCATCGGGTGTGACAGGCCTTCTCCCTGAAAATGACGCCATCTGAGTTGACCTTTTCTTGTCAAACACCTGCTCCTATTCCAACAGTTGCCCTGTCTCTGTGGAGCCACACAAGACGAGCTGGTGGAAAGTCACTCTGCCCAAGTACTGGGAAAACTGAGTCCCACATAGAGGGTCTCCAACACCAGCCAGGGCCTACCCTTAATCCAAGTTTTTACCGATTGGCAGCAAAATGAAAGAGCAATAGGGAGAGATCTTGCAAAGTCAAAATAATTCCCTTTAAAGGATAGTTCTTTATTCTATGACCATATATATCCCTTCTCATCGTTTGAGGAAGAGCATTTTATGTTTTATAAAATGATGATGATGTATTTCATTGTGGTTGTGGAACTTTCTTTAGTATATACTTATTCAGAAAAGTACAAAATGGACTTAAATGGACAACTTTATTTCAGACGCAAATATTTCTATTGCAGTTTTCTGATCCATTAAATACCCAAGTCTGGAAAACACAGCATTAGTCCATATAGCAAAATTTTCTTTACATGTGCCTATTGTGAACTTAATTTATTTTTTGGTAACAATACAAAATGACCACTTATTCTAAAACTTTGTTTCTGCAACACTCTCATCCTCTCTAAGAAAACAAATGTTAGTTACAACTAAATATGGGGAAAAAATAATGTAGTCATTTAATTTCCTTATCATCAAAGCTTTGTTCAGTTAGAAAACAGTGGAGGTGTTTTATTCCACAAGTAATGGCTCGGCACCCGTAGCTCGCTGGTTAGGGCGCCAGCCACATACACTGGGGCTGGAGGGGTTTGAACCCATCCGGGAGAGCTAAACAACAATGACAAGTACAAAAAAAAAAAAAAATAGCCAGGCATTGTGGCAGGCACCTGTAGTCCCAGCTACTTGGGAGGCTGAGGCAAGAGAATGGCGTAAGCCCAAGAGTTTGAGGTTGCTGTGAGCTGTGATGCCACAGTGCTCTACCGAGAGTGACATAGTAAGACTGTCTCAAAAAAAAGAAAAAATTCTACAAGCAATACATGTTAATTATAGGACATTTGGAAAATGAAGAAAGACAAAAAGAAAAACATAGTAATTATCCATAAACTTGCCATCCAGATTTGTAATCACTATTGATGCTTTCAGTGTATTTATTGCCTTTTAAAATGTATTATAGAGGTATAGATGCACTTTTCACCAAATGGGGATTATATGATTTTTTTAACATTTTACATCAAAAACGCTATCACAGAGGGCTCTGATATCCAGAAAAGTGAACGACCTATTACTCTTAGTCTCAAACCTTGGTTGTTCATGAGCAGTATGCAAATGAAGCCACATGTATCGTAAACACTGGGGTCATGAGAAATACGGCTGAGCTAGGGAGAGCTATAGATGTCCCATTTTCTGAGCAATTTCTTTCAGGTTAAAATAAAGAATAATAAATATTTTTAAAAAATTAGATCTCAAGGAGATTTTAAGTTAAAAGAATTAATATGAAAAAGGGAAATATATGCAAGAAAACAACAAATTGTTGGCATATTTTAAAATAGGCAAAAGTACTGTGTATTCTTTTTATTTAATTCTTATGAGAATGGAAAAGGCATTAGTTATTAAAATTTAGTATTTTTCTTGGCAAACATAATGGTGACTACCATTTTATAAAATCTAATTATGGTCCAGCT
Organism: Perodicticus potto; assembly: GCA_963574655.1. Lineage (NCBI taxonomy): Eukaryota > Metazoa > Chordata > Mammalia > Primates > Lorisidae > Perodicticus > Perodicticus potto. Next base: position 13,484 of record CAUYRH010152776.1, read on the forward strand.
TGAAATAGTACCAAACCTATGAGTAATTTTGCCTTTAGTGACTCCGATAAAAGATGTAGTTCCCAGAGGCTAGTCTCCTTCACTGCCACATTGCCTAGAATTCGTGCCCTTGACTTTGGTAACAAGATGCTGATTACCGGATATAAAAATCTCTCCAGCCTGTTAGATAAAATACATAAGAGGAAAGAAGACAAACACTCACAATATTAAAATCCAAAGTAACTGGCATGTTACAGCCAAAGCATGAGTGAAATCTGTACCAATATCAAGAAATAAAACTAAATCAGGAAAATCAACCCTGTTTTCTTTTAACAAAGCATCACTCAAAGATGCATGCCTGTGACCTCTGAAAAAAATAATACATAACAGGAGACTGACAGGTATATAGTGAAGAATTAGAAGAACGGCACATTTCTGAAAATCATCTCCATCCGATGAAAACTTTTTTAGGAAACCAGGTGTATAAAATAGGAGCAGATGCCTAAAAGGAGCAAATAGGTTAAAATTAAAAATTGTAAAGAGCGATAGGAAAAGAGGGAAATGGTGATTAAGATAGGAAAGGATTTTGTGGTGGATAAAAGAGAAACAAGAGTAGAATTAGATCCATGTTTGGGTACAGCTGATAGTATGGAAAATATCTCGATGCTATGGGAGTCTCACTTGAAGCACAGGACACAGTGATATGAAAGAAGATGGCACACGGAAAAGACACAGAAGAGCCAACAAACGGGGGTGGGGGCAGAAACAGACAGGCAAAATGACAATTAAAATCATATTCTTGGGTGGCGCCTGTGGCTCAAAGGAGTAGGGCCCTGGCCCCATATACCAGAGGTGGTGGGTTAAAATCCAACCCTGGCAAAAAAAATGCAAAAAAAAAGCATATTCTAGAATAACACTTTCCTGGGTTGACAAAGAAAGTACGAAGTACGTAAGTACGTAAAATCTATAGATTTTAGAGATTTGATTGGAATATGCTGAATTCTTTATTCTGACGTGAGAATTTCAAAAACTTAATGTTTATTCCAAACAATAAAAATTAGGTTTCAACAGTGGTGTCATGCAGCCATGGTGGATGGTGACTACTGCAAGTGAAAATGGCAAAATTGGAGATGGTGTCAGTGGGAAGTGTGCATAAACCAGAGGTCTTTCTGTTAGCACAGCAGCCCACAGTGAGAGGAGTGAATAGTGAATGTGATGTTATCCACCAAGTGGTTGCGGTGAAAACAAGGTTGTGAACCACTGCGTGCAAAAATTATTTTGGTTATTTCACTGGTGGTTTCTATAAACATGAAAAGCTGTATGCATACCTTCCAACATAATGGAGAAAATAAAAGCAAAAGAAGTATAGACTACGTAACAAAAGACAAGCACAGAAAATAGAAGAAAAAGAAGTGACAGAGTAAAAGCAAATATATTGAACAGGGCAATGTATGCAAGCGGACTAAAATAAGAAAATTCTCACTTAGAATCAGAACACAGAATTCAGCCCCATGTTGTTTACGAGCCACCTGAAATTACATATTGGAAGAGTTCAAAGTAAAAGGTTGGACAAAGATACATCAGGCTAAGGCAGACAGAAAGTAGGGTCACTATGTTTTGGCTAATAGTGATAACATAATAACATAATAAAAATGAGATGTAATGGTTAACATTTATTTAATGCTAAGGACATGTAATATCTCATTTAATGATCATAACTATGAGTTTGATAGAAAATGCCAAATTCCATCTCCAAAGCAATAATCAGGACAATTATTGTCCTGTGAGGGAAAATTGCAAATGAGCGTTCATGGATCAGTAGGTACCAAGTACACTGAATCAACATATTATGCAAAAATTTGAAATACAAAAATAAATGGCAGCAGAGGAACATTTTACCACACCTCTCTCAGTTTTCTGACATATCAAATAGGCAAAGACATAAAAGATTGAAATGTTGTGATTCAGTGAGGTTGTTTTAACCAAGAATATATCATACCATTTTGATGACAAAATCTTATAAATAATCTGTCAACAGACTAAAGATAAACCATCCAGCTACTACTAGAAATGATACTGTTGGAAAAATCTCAATTATGTGGAAATATTAATTATCAATTAAATGAAAAGCAGATACATAGTGAGATATAAAGCATGCTCTGTTTTTTATTTTTAAAATGTACATAAATACATATAAATATATACATGGGAAAAACAAACTAAATGAGCCCATATCCAAGTGTTAACTTCAGCTAACATCAGAGATTTTGCAGAGGAAGAAATCAAGGCTAAAAGAAGTAAAGTAGCTTTTTAAGAAAATGTCATAGTTGGGGATTGGATCCAAAACCTTAACTTCTGACCTTAGATCCTGAGGACTTCACAGTGCATTCTTCTGAGCAAACAATGACACCACAGAGAATGCAAATGCTTCTGGTCCAGGGTGGTAAGCCTAAGTCCATTATCAAGGCTCAGAGGTAAACGCACAACTTAGTCTGATTTTTCATACAAGACAATAGGAAGAAAAGGTGAAAATATCTGATTAGCTCCAAATAAGCAAGGTACTAGGGAATGAGACAAATGCATTTTTTTTAATAATTTTATTCAATCATAATTGTGTACATTGGTGCAATCATAGGGCAGAATGTGCTTCATATACAATCAGAAACATTTTGATCGTACTGTGAGAGATAGCCCTCATAGTGTTTTCTTAATCACTATATAAAGACATTGA